>JAWWMS010000114.1:2648103-2658371 GCA_035048045.1 Chlorospingus semifuscus | reverse complement strand
CAGAATCCTGTGTTTGAATGGAATTTATGCATCATGTATGAGGTGTATGAATATGCAACAGGCTGTTGTTTTTAAGGCTTAACCCTCTGTTAACTTTGGTCCTTTTTCAGGTTTATTTTGCCCAGAAAGAGGTACCCAGACATCCATAACTCTTTGTTTTTATCGTCTCATACTGTCCTAAATCCTAATTGTCCACATCTTTATTACTCTAATTATATTACTATTTTTATAACCATTTTATTGCTATTAAAAATTTATTACTATTAAAGAAACCCATTGCTTTTACAGACAGTTACAATACAGGTGGACCTTAGTGGTCCTCCAGTCCAAACACCATCACCACTGATTAATTCAGAAACCACCCTTTGGTGAACAAATCTCCACAACACATTCCACATGTTCACAATAAAGGTGCAGCAAGGGAAGATAAGAATTGTTTCTCATTCTTTTCTTTGATTTTCTCACAGCCTTTCCCCAGAACAATGCCTGGGACAGTTGTGTGTTTCTCTCTGTGACCAGAGAGCTGCTGCAGACACCCAGGGACCTGAGTGGCTGTGGTAGCAGTGTGTTGGTTTTCCCAGCTTTTATAGAGATGACATAACTGAGAGGTGTTTTAAAATATTTAATTCCATTATTAATCTCAATGGAGGGTAAAACTCAACACCATTCCATCAGAATCCAGCCCGTTTCCTGGTTACAATTCCTTAGAAATGTTTATATTCCTTATAAATGTTTTTCAGCCTATTAACTTTTGCCACACAATGCTGCTATTACATCTAACACCAATCACTTATATTTTTACCCCACGTGGTCTTGTTGCAATGCATCTTTTACAGTTCTAATTCTTTAAAATATCTGGTCTTTTTGCAAAGCCATATTTTGAAACTTGTTGAAACTTGTTTCTAGTTCAATCTCTCTCTCAGCAATGTCATCTCTATTCCATGGCCTTCCTAAGCCAGTACACTTTATCTCAGTTTTTGCATACAGATGTACAAGACTGTGAGCTTTCTAAGTTTTGAGAGTTCTTTACAGATCCATTTCTCACAGCAGTGGGAGTGGCTCTGCTCTGGGGGGCTGTACCCCCACATTCCTGTGGGGTTACACAGGAGCTCCAGACCCTGGCCTGGCATCCCTGGGGCAGGACCTGCTGCCTTCTGTCCTGCCCCTGGGTCATGGTGACAAACCCTGGGGTGTGAAATGGGCAATGCAACCCTGGGGAAGGCCAGGAAAAACCCACCCACGAGTGGGGAAAAACCTGTGTTTATCCTTCAAAAACCCCAGTTGTGAGCCAGGGCAAACAAGGGGAGAGGAGCAGCCCAAGCCCTTTGTGCCTGCAAACAAAACCAGACAGAGCCCAGAATCTGAAGCTCCTCTGCTGCCCGTAAAGGTGTTTTTGTCACACTGGCTCCGTCTCAGCCTCCAGCAGAGGCAGTGCAGGTGCTGGAGGCTGTCGGCAGAGCCAGGAGCTCCTGTTTCACAACATCCATCTCCTGCCAAACCTGGCAGTGATGGAGAATTAATCCCATCGCTCCCAGCCAAGGGGGAACCTCCAGAGCATGGTGGCCTCACCTGCACTTGGGGTCTGGAGGAATGTGCCAGGAATTCAACCACGGAATTATTTAGGCTGGAAAAGACCTCTGAGATCATCCACTCCAAGCTTTGACTGTTCCCCACCTCAACAACTAGACCAGAGCACTGAGTCCAGTCATTCCCTGAACACAAAATTCACCTTTGTGAACTTAGGCTGACTAAGCCTTGGGGAAGAAGAAACCTTTCAGGACAAGGGAGGGCTGGAAGCACTAAAAAAAAGGAAAGAATATTCAAAATGAGGGGACTAAAAAAAAAGAAATATTCAAAATGAGGGGATTTTCTGCAAAGCCGCTGGGTCTGACAGCAGAGGGCGGCGCGGGCTCGTTGCGATGTGTCTGCACCTGCCGGGTTCCCCGAGCCAGCGATTTCTGCCCTTTCCCTCTCCATCACCCGCTCCCAGGGTACGGGAGATATTTCGGGGGGCAGAGCGAGCCCTGGTTCTCTGACAACCAGCCCAGCATCTCCAGCAGCTTTCGATTCTGAACGAGAATGAAACTCGAGACAGCAGAATCGGTTCCTTTTCCCATCCTGAAGCTAAAGCAGAGAAAGGAAACTTCAGAGCTGGCAAAAATATCACATTTGAGGGTACCCAAATGTGATATTTGAGGGTACCCAGCTGCGGGGAGAGCGCTGCCCTCCTGGCCGGAGGGGCTGGGTTGGAAAGCGAAGTTTCCAGGAAGGAGCTGGGTGGAGATGCTGCTCCTTCCAGGCGGAGTTCAAAACCCCAGGGGTATTTATCACATATTACACATCCGACAATGTTATCACAAATCCCCTCATCCCGTAACGCGGCTGCAAACTCTGGGAAATGGGATCCATCCCCCGCGGGAGGTGAGCACGGACAGTGTGTCCGTCTGTCCGGGAGTCACTTTTAGCATCTGTGAATGGCTGCGGAGCTCCTCTGGGTCCTGCTGTCCCCTCCCTGCAGACAGGCTGGGCTGGATTTGCTGTTCCTCCCCAGTTTCAGTGCCTGATGCTTCCTGGAGTTTCCCCTCCCGCTTTCCCACAGCAATTCACACATCTTCTCCTGCTCCGCGTATTTATTGGCTTTATCAAGGTTTTGTTTGGAAACACCCTGCTAGAGCAACAGAGGAGTGACCCTGGCGAGGGTGGGGGGCTCATTGTCTGCTCTGCCCACATCCTGCTCGCTCCCCAAAGGTGAGAAACTCCCCCGGAGGGTGAAATCCAAATCCTTGGCACTCACAGTTGCACCTTGATTATGTCAGGCAGGAGTTGATTAATGAAAGCAAGAGCCAAACTGGGCCAAAAGGAGGCGAATCTGTGTGGTTTGGGGGGATGCACACACACCTGGGCACCCTGAGAGTGTGGGTATCCTACAGGGAGCAATCTACTCCGCGGAGTAACCTGGCACCGAGCCTGGGGCTGCCAGGGCACATCGGTGCTGCATGCTTGGCTGGATTCCCCTGGGGCTGCTTCTGATGCTGAGGGCCCCAGCCCTGCCTGCCCACTTCAGGGAAAGAGATGGAGAATTTGGGGTGACCTGAAGTGACATTTTGCCGCTGCTGTTTCTCTCACAGCTTTCTCAGAGGGTGAGATCTCCATCCCGACACCCGCTGGCCCCTCGTATTCACACACGTGCCTCTGTGGTATTTGAGGGCCGCTGAAGTGGCTGCTGCAGTTTGTAACAGGAGATGTTGTTTCATTTTTGGGGTTGCTTAACCCCCTCCTAACTGTAATAAACCCAGTGAGTAAGGGCACAAAAATATTGCCCTGGAGGTAGGGGACCAAAAGCTTGGAAAGGGATGAAAGAAACACTCCCATTACAGCTTTCAAAATATGTTTCTCTCGCTGAAGCTGCTAAATTTGACTCAACTTTACACGCTGGAAAGGTTTTGCGGTTGGTTTGGGGTTTTTTATGGTGAATAAGTGTTTTTTCCTCTTTAAAACCCCCACCAACTCGCAGGCTTAGTGATGCAGTTTCGATGTGTCACGGAGGCAGGGCGAGTGCAGCTCTGCTCTTGGCAGAGTCACTGCAAACCCCAAAACATGAGACTCTGCTCTGGAGTGGGGCTCCAGGTGCCTGAAACCAGCACCTGTCCCCCCTGGCTGTCCCTGCAGGCTGGGGCTGTCACAGGGGGCCTGGGAAGGGACAAGTTTCAGCCTGGTTTCACCCTGAGAGGGGGCAGGGCTTTGGTGTGAGCTCCTGCAGGATTCAATCCCCAGCCCAGGGGACGTGGGGACACCAGGGGATTAAAGCTGGGAGCTCCTGCTGCAAATCTCAGCCTGAGGAAAGAGGGCAGGGGAAAGGAGGTGAGCCCAGGCTACACCACAAAAGATCTCCAGCGAGTTGGGTCGCTGTGCCTCAGTTTCCCCACATGGAGATGATGCTGATGCCACACAGGCTGCTGGCAAAGGGCTCAGAGACTGATTTCCACAAGGGTTCATTCCTGGGGAGCTGGAGCCCTGGGACATGGTTTGCTGATAATTCACCCCGACCTAAGACCTCAGGCAGGAGTCGAAAATAGCTCCTGTGAGTCACTGTGCCAAGAAGGCCAAAGGGTTTGAGACAGAGCCTCGGGGACACCTGGATGTTTTCCTCAGGATAGGGAGGTGGTGAGGTGCCACCTCTGAGTTTCTGGCTCTTCAGGTCCCTGTGGTGAGCCCAGGCCCTGCTCCCCAGGTATTTTCTCCTTGGTGCTCATCTGCCTTTCTCCAGCCATGGCAGAAGTTGGGCTGTTGCTCATCTCCCATTCCCAGAAAGGGATGTGTAAAACATAAATGTCCTTTTTGCTCCCCTGGCTGGTCCTTCCTGCATCACCAAGCACCTGAGCTGGGGGTGGATGTCTGCAGAAAGGCACAGGTGAGATGAGTGCTGGCCCTTTGAACGACTTCAGTCATCTGTGGGATTCCAGTGCTCCCAGAACTGGAGTTCCAACAGCCTGAAATCTCCTCCTGGTCCTGCTTCATTGTTTTTTTCCCAATTGCTGCATTGTGGGTGCTTTGCCTGCTGACACAGGGGAGCAAGAAAAATTTGTGAAAGGGAGGTGGGAGAGCAGTGCTGCTTCTGAGTCACCTCCCAATGGGTAACTCCTGTGTTTTCATCCTCTCCTGTCCTCAAAGTGCAGGAAATATCTCCTCAGTGAGGAAAAACAAGGGGTGAAAAGGGCTTTTCTTTCCCCCCGGGCCCTGAGTGCAGTGGTGATGGGCAGCCTGGAGGGGAGAACAGGTAACTGATGCTGTAACTGCCCATCTTTGCTGTCCCATCACGTCTGCCATGAGCCTTTCCCCGTGGCAGAGACCTGGGACATGAATCTGGTGGCTCTTGTTCTCGTGAAGGTGTTACTGCTCAGGATGGTGCTCAGGGAATCAACCATGCACTGATCCTTTTCCAGAGAGGCTTGGGACACAAATCTGGTGGCACTTACACTGGAGCATGTATTGCTGCTCACTGGGATCACACACACACCAGTCCAACACTCAGACAGGACAGTCCCCATGGTCAGCAGGATCTTGGGGACACTCTGGCTCTGTCCTATGCTGCAGCACAAACTTGGGGGTGACAAAATCAGCAGCCACAGGCGGAAACCGAGGGACTATCAGCAGCCAGCTCCACTTGGGACCTGCAGAGTTTTCTAAGAAACACCGCAACAGTCGCGAGCGCTTACAGGAAGGGTGTGCCAGGCTGCAGCGGGGCTGTGATAGTGCTCTGCCGTGCCAGGGGCACGCTGCCCACACAAGGGGCTCCAAGGGGTAGCTGGAGGTGTGGTGGGGATGTTTGTGTTCGTGTAAGAGCAGCTTCCTGGATGGTCTTGAGTGGAAAAGAGAGAGAGGAGGGTAGATCTAAACCGCATCTCAAAATAGGCCTGAAGTTTGACGGCGTTTGGAGCTGTGCTTCCTGCTTCGAGCAGCCCCAAGGAGATGAAAGATGCAGCTGAGTGAAATAGGAAAAAAAATAAAACAAGAAATAGAAAAGCAAAACAAACAAACCTACTTAACACTCTCTTCACCGAGGCAGACACAGACATGATAGCAGGTCACCCCATGAGGCTGGGATGTGGCTCCAGGACCCCCCCATAGCCTCCTAGCAGGTTCATGGCTCGGAAAACAGGACAGGAGGGCCCTGGGACTGCTCACTGGACACGGGGATATTAAGGAAAAAGCCCTGGAGCAAGCCAAGGAAAGGAGGGTCCTGTTGTGTCAGATCTGGCCTGGGGACTTGCAGTCACCTATAGCCTTGCTGAGGAAGGGGACTGCTCACTGGACATGGGGATATTAAGGAAAAAGACCTGGAGGAAGCCAAGGAAAGGAGGGTCCTGTCGTGTCAGATCTGGCCTGGGGACTTGCAGTCACCTATAAAAAGGGAAATGTGCCCCTTCCCTGGAGCTGACACAGCCCTGTGCACACAGCAGCAGCTGCTCCAGGTCACGCAGAAACCAGTCTCCAAAATTCAACGCATGTAAACTAATTAAAAAAAAAAAACCAAACCAAGATAAGAAAACACGCAAACAAACATCCCTGAAGTGCCGCAGAGCTGGAAATGGGGTTTGACAGTTTGAGAGGGTAAAAAACTCGACCGCTGCCGACTGATAGCGACCGACTTCTCATAATCCTCACATCAGCTTCCTCTGCTCTGCTGCGTTGGCCGGGCTGGAGGTGGGGACAGCCCGCTGGCAGCTTCCTGCACCCACCAGCCCCCGGCACGCAACACCAACAGAGCCGGAGCAACAGGATCTGCCTTCCCCAAATTGAATTTGGCTGACAACATCCGGCGTTTCGTAAGCAAGCTTTGATGTTTGTTTACTCGCCAGCTCCAGCACATGCTCCGCACCAGCCTGAGGATGAATGGGAGAAAAGGGCTCAGCACCTCTTTGATCTCTCCCAGGAGAGCTGCCAGGAGCAGGCAGTGCTGGAAACACCCCGTGGAGGGATGGATCTGGCTGTCCCCATGGTCTGGCTGGTCCCAGTTTGTGCTGGGGTGGCATTTTTGGAGTCAAGGTCCCTGGAGTAGCCATAGTGTGGTCACTGGTGCCTCACAACTCCCAGCATATCCTCCATCCCACCCCACAACAAAGGAATGTCTCCAGCACAGCAAGTGTTTTGTTTTTATTTAAAACCGCATAAAAAAAATAAGATTTCTCAATTCCCCTGTACAATATTAACTATTAACAAAACCTGCTGGCTACACACGTGGTTACAGGTACAGACTGGACAGTGCAGACAGCCTGGGCCAGCCCCCCCCTCCCCAGCCCCAAAAAACAAGACACCCGTGGAAAAAACCCAAATTCATCTGCAAACTGAGATCTGCACGTGGCAAGGAAAGAACAGCACCCAGAACTATGTACACAGACAGCTGGGGAGAAGCTGCCACCCCACACCTCCACCAGACACCCAATGGAAACACAACAGGCCCAGGGATGGACACAGGACAGAAACAGAGGGAAAACCCGAATGGAAAACCGGGGGATCAGCAGCTGTAGAAGCAAGGCATGGGCTGGAAACCCACATGAATTATAAATAAATAAATAAGTTATCCTAGCGGCTAGAACTCTTCCTTTAAAAAACAAAACAAACAACAAATTTATGAAAATAAATTAAAAACAAAAACTGGAAATGAGAAAAAAGGCAAAAATGTTATCACTATTCACAACTGTACATCAAGCTTTGCTCCTGTAGAACTATGTACACATTTACAGCTGTTGGTTTGCATTGTTTGTGCATTCGTGAGGGCACAGAGAAGCAAAGAACCCCAGAAAAACCCGTGTGGGATGGAGGCACAGGAGGCGAGGCATAACCCACTTGGTTCCCAAGCATCTTCTGACCCATTTCCTTTTCGAAAAAGAAAAAGGAACTATAGGCCCAGGCGAGTCAGAAAAGCAGCACTGTAGGAAAAGTCAAGTCTTTCCTGCAGCACAGCTCAGATCAAACAGAAGGCACACAAGCACGGGGGCAGGGAGAAGGGACAGTGAGAAGGGACAGCCACTTTGCCACAGGCCCTGCCCTCCCCACAGTTTTCCCCCACTGAAGCTTTTCTTGCAGTCAGGTCATCCAATTCAGCAGGTCAAGATGACACTTGAGAGCCTCCAAAACCAGTCCAAAAAAAATTACTGTAAAACCTCAGAAAAGACAAAGTTCAGATGGAGTCCAGGACAGCTGGCTTGGATGGTGGCTACCAGAACTTGGAAGAGCAGGTCCCCAGCCCAGCTCCAAGGCAGGATGTGCACATTCCCATCTGAGAACATCTGAAGATCCCTGCTCAGTGTTATGGTCAGGATGCAAAAGTCTGGTTTTCTTTGCTTCTTATGACCAGGAGCTGCATGGAGCTGTTACTTGTCAGGCTCCTGGATCAAACTGTGCAGGGTGATCTCAGCTGGTTCCAGGTGAATGTCCTGCAGCCAAGAATGGTTGAAAATATCTTCCAAGGACGGCCTGTCCGAGGGGCGCATGGACAAGCACCACTTGATGAGGTGTTGGCACTCTGGGGAGAGAAAACAGCAAGCAGTGATCAGTCAGAGCAGGCTCATGTCCACCTTGTGCCACCATCTGAGCTGTGCCCACCCTCTGCTTGGGAGGAGAGCAGCATGGCAGCACTGGTGCCCCGCCTGCAGATGAAGGCCCTGCAGAGCTCCCTGGGAGCTGCTGCCTCCCCCATGCACATCCCAAGCCGGGCACCCACCGAGAGAGATGCGCCGTCGGAAGAAGAGCTGGCCCCGGATGATGTCTTCATCCTGCTCGAAGGGGACATCCCCACACACCATGTTGTAGAGCAGCACACCCAGGGACCAGATGGTGGCTGAGTGGCCGTGGTAGCGGTGGAAGCGGATCCACTCCGGGGGGCTGTACACGCGCGTTCCTGCGGGGCACAGCAGCTCATCAGCCCTCGGCACAGCACCCTTGGCACCCGGCGTGACCCGCCCGCCTTCCCGCCAGCACGTGACTCTTGTTTACAAACTTTGGGTTGTAAAAGGAAGGCGCGGGTGCCAGAAGAGGGCAGCAGGGCCCGGGAAAGGCCCGGCCGTTACATGCGAGGAAAAAACCCACCTACGGGTGGGGAAAAAACCACGCCTTCCCCCTCCCCCGCGCAATGGTAAAAAAAATAAAATTTAAATTATAAACCAAGGCAAACAAGGAGAGAGGAGCAGCCCCAGCCCTTCCGCACCTGCAAACTAAACCGGCTGGTGCTCGGGTTTTGCAAACCCCCCTCTGCTCCCCCCTCCCCAGGGTGTTTTTGTCACGCTGGCTTCCCCCGCCCCAGCCCGAGCCAGGCCGGGTGACGGGGGCTGTCAGCAGGGCCGGGAGCCGGCTCCCGTTTCACAACATCCTCCCCGTGCCAAACAGAACTTGGCAGCGGCTGCAGAATTCATGCCGGCCCCCCCCGGCACGGGGAAACCTCCGGAGCCCGCCCGGCCGCGCAATGCCCGGCACCGGGAGTGCACCCGGCTATGGGCTCACCGTCAAACTGCGTGTAAAGCGTGTCCTTGAGGAAGGTGCCCGAGCCGAAGTCGATGAGCTTGAGCTCGCCCGTGGCCAGGTCGAGCAAGATGTTCTCGTCCTTGATGTCGCGGTGCAGGACGCCGCAGTTGTTGCAGTGCCGCACGGCCTCCAGCACCTGGCGGAACAGCCCCCGCGCCATCTCCTCGGGCAGGAACCCCCGCTCCGTGATGAAGTCAAAGAGGTCCTGAGACGGCTCCGGACGCTCCATCACCACCACGAAGCTGTCCGGGAGCTCGAACCAGTCCAGGAGCTGGATGACGCCGTGGAAGCCGGAGCCCACCTTGTTCAGGAGCACGATCTCCAGAGGGACGCGGCTGCCGCCGGGCTGCGGGGGCACCACGCTGCCATCAGCGGGGCTGAGCCACCCCCGCCCGCGGCAAGCCCTGGTGTTCCCCTGCCCGCTCCCACCGATCCGGGGGATGCTCCGGTGTCTCCCTGCCCGCTCCCACCGGTGCTGGGCATTCCGGTGTTTTCCTGCCCGCCCCCATCGGCGCTAGGCATTCCCGGCCCGGGATGCTCCGCGTCCCCCGGTGACCCCGCACCGCTCCCCCCGCGCCGTCCCGGTTTCCACCCTCCCGCGTCTCCGCTCATCCCCGCCCGGCACGCTGGGCTCTCCCGCTGGCCCCGCGCACTCACCAGCTCTCCCCACTGCGAGATGCGGTCCCGGGCCACGCGTTTAATCGCCACCTGCGAGCCAAGGGGAACGGCGGGATGAGCTCGGCACCGGGATGAGCCCGGCGCCCGCCCCGCCGAGCCCCCTCCCGCTCCGCCCGCCGCCGGCCCCGCCACTTACCGGGGCGCCGTCCGAGAGGCGGATCCCCGAGTAAACGCTGCCGAAGCCGCCGCTCCCCAGCAACGGGCCCACCCGGTACAGCTGCTCCAGCGGCTCCTTCTCCTTCCCTGTGGACGAGACCCGCCCGTCAGCGCTCCGCCCGCTGCCCCGGCCGGCCCCCAGCCGGAACGGGCACCCCCACACCGGCCGCCCCTCACCTGGCTGTATCTTGGCGGGATGCAGCTCGCCGGCGGTCCCGGAGCGGAGGTGCGCCAGCGAGGTGATTTTGGAGAGCAGCATGCCGGCGTTGGGGCCGGTGGCGGTGCTGGGGCCGGTGGCGGCACCTGCGGCTCGGCGCGGGGCCGGGCAGGGCTGTGAGGGCGCTGAGGGCAGGGCAGGGCGGGCTGCGGGCGCGAGCTGCCGCTCCGCGCGAGGCCCGGCCGCGTGTGGCGCG
>JAWWMS010000114.1:2565963-2607059 GCA_035048045.1 Chlorospingus semifuscus | reverse complement strand
TCCCTTCCCTTCCCTTCCCTTCCCTTCCCTTCCCTTCCCTTCCCTTCCCTTCCCTTCCCTTCCCTTCCCTTCCCCCTCTTTAACTCGATTTATCTTTTCTCTCTCCCCTCTGCCGTGTGCTCACAATCCCGGTCAGTCACTCACACCCAACTCCCCAAATCCCTAAACCCCTTCTCCATTTTCCGCGCCCTCTCCTCTTTCCCGCCGCCGCCATCGCCTCCCCTCACGCCGGCCTCCCCCCGCCCCTCAGTGGTTCCTCCCGCCCCTCAATGGTTCCGCGGTTCCCCCCCCGGCCCGCGGCGCGGTGGTGGCGGCCGGTGACGCGCGAGCCATGGCGGCCATGGCGGCGCTGCCCCCGGGGCCGCTGTCGCCGCCTGGCGGGGGCGCGGCGGACGCGGCGGGGCCTGAGGGCGCCGAGGGCCTGTTCGTGCTGCTGGGCGCGGGGCTCGCCGCCGCCAGCCACCCCCTGCTCTACGTCAAGCTGCTCGTGCAGGTCCGCTTTGAGGGGGGGACGGTGCGGTGGGAGTCCCGTGTGTAACGGGGGGGTGAATCCGGGTTAACGGGAGGATTTGTGGATAATGCTCCCATAGAGGCCTCCGTGCGCTGGGGGGGTCACTGTTTGTACAGCCCTGCCCGGTATAACGGGGCCCCCTGTGCGGTGGGGGCACCTATAGGATGGGGAGACCTCAATGTAATTAAGGTGGGGTCCCTGTGGGTAATGGAGCATCGGGACCCCGGTGTAATTAATGGGATGGGGTCCCTGTGGGTAACGGAGCATCGGGACCCCGGTGTAATTAATGGGATGGGGTCCCTGTGGGTAACGGGGGATTGGGACCCCGGTGTAATTAATGGGATGGGGTCCCTGTGGGTAATGGGGGATTGGGACCCCGGTATAACGGGAGGAGTTATACTGGGTTTCCATAGGGGTACTGGATTCCTGCAGTGCCCCCATGGAAACCCCCATGTGCTGGGGTTATATACACAGTATGTACAGCCCCCCGTTACAGTGAGACCCCGTGTGCAATGGGGGTGTCTACAGAATGGGGGGCACCTATAGAATGAGGGACCCCCATGTGTAACAGGGTGCAGTCCCTGTGTGGGGTGGGGAATTGGGACCCCGGTGTCACAGGTAGAAGGGGATTCCTTGTTCGTGCCCCTATGGAGGCTTTGGGCACCTATAGAATGGGGGACCCCCATGGGTAATGTAATGGGGTGCAGTCCCTGTGTGGGATGGGGGATTGGGACCCCACTGTCACAGGTGGGGAGTGGATTCCTGGTTCGTGCCCCTATAGAGGCCTCCATGCCATGGGGGTCACTGTACATGCAGCCCCCCCCCCATTATAAGGGACCCCCTGAGCACTTACAGAATGAGGGACCTGTGGGTAATGGAGTGCCCCATATGTAAGGGAATGGGGGTCCCCTATACACCGGTGGACCCTATATAAAAGTGGGGTCCTATGTAATAGGAGCGTGAGGATGCCTTCTGCAACAGGGGCACCCTATATAGGGAATAGGGGACACCATACAGTGGGGGCTCCTTTGTAGTGGGGCATTGGGATCCCTCCTATGACAGGGAATGGGGACACCCAGCAATCTGGGAACCCCTATAAAATTATCCCTCTGCCATGGGGCCTCCCATATAAGAAGGGATAGGAAACCTCATAACCCTCTCAGTAACAGGGAGCTCCTAAAATGGGAGGATGGAGGACCCCTGTAACCTATGGACCCCATAAAATGGGGAAAGGAGTGCCTGAGAGTGACGAGGGATGCTGGGATCAATCCTGTTCACCCCAAGGACTTTGGGAACACCAGAACAGAGACCTCCTCACGAGCTTTCTCTCTCAGGTTGGCCATGAGCCACTACCTCCAACCATTGGCAGAAATGTGCTGGGGAGGAAGGTCCTGTACCTGCCTGGCTTCTTCACCTACGGTGAGTGACTGTCCCTCCCTGCCAGCACGAGGTCCTGCCCTCATGGAATCAGGGCTGGGAGCTGCCAGGCAGCCTGAGCTGACCCCAGCAGCACTCCCACATCCCCTTGGGATCATCTGAGGCTGCAGTGAGGCATAAACCACCACAACTTGCAAGGCTGTCACATTCTTGTACCTCTTGCTGGGGGTGTTGGTGCTGCATCATGTTCCTGTGGCACATTGCTCTGGGTTTGCACCATGGTGGAGGGGTTTGGGGGATTTTAGGTGCTGTAGGTTTGTTGCAGGAGGTTTTTGTGAGTTTTGGAGGTTGCAAAATACTTTCCTTCTGCTCCAAAACAGCCCTGGAATAACCTGCCCCCTGCTCTGCTCATTTGTGTTGTAGATGGAGCCCTAAAGGGACAGAAATACCAAGAAAAGGGCAGGTAATATATTTAGAAGGAAAGAAAATCAGTATTTTCCTCTTTTGTGGGTGGAGCAGCATGGGAGAGGTGGGTGAATACTTTGTGACCTGCTGTCACAGCAGGTCTGCTGTGGGGCAGGGGAATGCACTGTCCTGACAGCTGAGCTGGGCCAATCCCAAAATCAGCCAGTGGTGTCCATGGGCTGGAACCAGCACAGCAGCAGGATGAGAGCCCTGGAAGCCCATCCTGGGACACCCAGGGCTGGAAATGCTCCAGGGCTGCCCTTTGGAAGATGCAATTTCCAGAGATATGGGCAGTGTTGGGTGATGGAGAGGTGCAGAGCCTGCCTGTCTTCGTTTGAACAGCACAGAACAGGGCCAGGAGCAGTCAGTAGCCACCAGCACACAGTGGGTTCTATCCCACTTTGTTATATGTAGGAGAAATGGGATCTCTGGGCTTTTATTGCAACTGGAAACGTGAGGAAGTTTGCCTGGGAGAAGGTGGGGGGGCAGGAACTGAACGTGGGTTTGTGAGATCCATATGAACCCTCCTGGGGTGGAGGGAGGAGGTGACAGCACAGAGCACGTGGGATGATCCTCCCTGCCTGGTTCAGTCCAAACTGCCTTGGAGCCCTTTCACAAAAGACAAAAAGTAGCCCAAAATATTGCAGCTGTCCTTCCAGATTAGCCAGATGACAGAGTAAGAATTCCTGTCCTGCAGTAAGAAGTTTCTTTAGGACTGTTACAGTAAATCACTTACTGTGAGACCATGGAGTGCTGAGCTGAGCCTGGTGTGGTTTCAGCTGCACCCTGGGGCTGTTTGGGGTGCTCTGCATGCCCTGTCCCCTCCCCAGCTGACAGCAGCCTGGTGTTGTCCCTCCCAGCCAGACACATCGTGGAAGTGGATGGGAAGAGAGGCCTCTTCCGTGGCCTGACCCCTCGCCTCATCTCAAGCACTTTATCAACCATCACCAGGGGGAGTGTGAAGAAGGTAAAGGTCAGCTTCTCTCTCCATTCATCACCTGCAGGGGCAGTGCTACTGCAGCAAGGGCTGCACAGGAGGACTGATACATCCATCCTCAAAGCATTTTTTAATTTATAAACCATTTTAATTTGATTTGGCATCCCTGTGCCTTGTATTCTCTGTCTGCAGTTTTGTGACTCCTCTATTCCTCTGTTTTACTTTCCATCCTTTCTTCTCCTGTGTTTTTTTCTTCACTGTTTGTCTTGCCCTTGCATCTAGAGCACAGCTTTTTGTGGTTCCCCCCATCCTCAGACATTGTGGATCAACATCTCCATCAGTTCTGACCATGTCACTTCCCTCTCCACTCAGGCTTTTCCACTGGAAGACATGGAGCACGTGTCTAACAAGGATGATGTGAAAACTTCACTTAGGAAAGTGGTCAGAGAGGTGAGAAGTGGATATTGCCCATTCATGAGTGACTGGGGACATCCCTGGGGACGTGGGTGAGATTACTTGGAGAGAAATTGGGGTGAGAAGTTTGTGGTGAGAAATTTGTGGATTTGTTTGTCTGTCAGTTTAGTGCCCATTCTGTGTCAGTCCATTAAATAATTCACAGGAGCAGAGGTTCACCACAAGAACAGATTTCAAAAGAGGGACCCAAAATGTGTGAGGGAAAGGGAGCAGGGGGAGCACACAGCTTTTCTCACAGTGTTTTCTCCTCCCTTCCCAGACATCCCACGAGATGATGATGCAGTGTGTGTCCCGGGTCGTGTCACACCCCCTGCACGGTGAGTCCTGTGCCCTGGCTGGCAGCTCCCTCCAGGCTGGGCATCACCCCAAACCCTGCACACTCAGGGGGATGGTTCTTATGATGCTTTCTATCATATGAGGCTGATGCTGGGGCTTGCCTTCAGGCACAAACACAGCTCAGCAAGAGTTTCTCTCTTGCCACTCATCCAGGACCTTGTCCTAGAGATCCCATTGGGGTTAGGGCCAGTAGCAGCTTTCCAGTGCTTAAAGGGGCTCCAGGAGAGCTGGAGGGGGACTTTGGATGAGGGCATGGAGACACAGGACACAGGGAATGGCTTCCCACTGCTGGAGAGCTGGGTTAGATGGGATTTTGGGAAGAAATCTCTGAGGTGGGGAGGTCCTGGCACAGGTTGACCAGAGAAGCTGTGGCTGCTTCATCCCTGGAAGTGTCCAAGGCCAGGCTGGACAGGGCTTGGAGCAACCTGGGAGAGTGGAAGGTGTCCCTGCCCATGCCAGGGGGTATGGAAAAAGATAGATCTTTTGGAAAAAGTTAGGGACCTGACAGATCCCTTCCAACCCAAACCTCTCTGTGATCCTCTGAAATCCTTCCCACCACTTACAGGCTCAGGAAAGGCCCCAGTTTCTAATGAGTCTTGCAGTGCTGATGACCACTGAGAGGAGCTGGAGATGCTGTGAGTTGAGGGAGAGCAGAAGGGTCATGTTTCATTTCCCTTGACATCCAGTACAACCCAAAGTGGATTTGTTTGTCTATCAGCCCTGTGTTTCTTTCCTCCCAGTGATCTCCATGCGCTGCATGGTCCAGTTCGTGGGCCGGGAGGTCAAATACAGGTGAGTGGCTGCACCTGGGAAGGATCTGGGGTCAGGGGTGCCAAGTACTGACCCCAGATCAAATACAGGATGCTCTGGGATGGTCCCTGTGAGTGGGGCATGACTGTGAGTGGAGCAGGCTGCTCACAACCCTCCACCTCCCAGGGAAGTGATCTGGAAGAAGCCACCACATTCCCTTCCATCCACATGAAATAAACACTGCTGGTGGCCTAATGGTGGCTCCCATGCCATGGGAATTGGGTTATCCAGGAGGCTTGAGAGGCTGAAAAGTGAATCTGAGCTGTGCTTAGAGGGTGGGTGACTGGGGCTTGAAGGTTTGTAGAAGGCTGGTCTCTGTCCCTCATTGCCTCTGTTCCACCTTGTGCCTGTTTGGGGCTGTATCACCCCTTGCTGAGTCTCCTGCCTTTTTCCTTTGGCTATTAATAGAAAGGGAAGGCAGCAGGGAGGCAGAGTGGATAACACAAAGCTTTGCTGCAGCCCTGCTTGGTCTGTAAAATTTTTCCAAGCCTTTTGCAGTACCAGCTGCCTCTCTGCAGGGCAAAACTGCCTGTGGAGCAATGTGGAGGCACACTAGACAGGATTGCAGCCAGCCCACAGCAGCCAGCTCGAGTTCCCAAAGGCAGACAGGGTTCTTGGGCTTAGAATCATCCAAATCAACCCATATCACACAACATCTGTACCCACTCACAAAGCCTCACAGAGCTCTTGTGCCTTCAGCATTGAACAGTTGTGTGCAGCTTGTTCTGCTGGTGTCACTGCAGACTGGCAGAGCACAGACACGACCTTCCCTCCCTCAAACCTGCCTGGTGTGAGGAGAACAGGCAGAACGAGCTGCCTTCTGCTGGAATGATGGTTGGGGGCTGCAGGATGTGTATGAAGCTGCACAGGGCAGAGGTGGAACAACTCTGCACACTCACAGCTCTTTTCCTTTCTTGGCAGCGGTGTGTTCAGTGCCATTGGCAGGATATTTAAGGAAGAAGGGATCCTGGGATTCTTTGTGTAAGTGAATTGTTGTTTAAATACTTTCTCCCATAGCCTGAAGGCACTGATGGCTCTGCCGGCAGCTCTGCCACCCCCACCTGGAGTCACACTGAGCTGAAACCTTGTCTGACCAAGGGACTCCCACAGTTAAATCTGTGCCTTTGACAGCACTCCAGGTTGACCATTAAGGTTGCCCCAGATCTTATCTTCAATCAAACCTTCAGAGCCCAGAGCAAGCTGTGTTTTTTCTTATCTTTCTTTTTCCCTTGGTGCTTCTTTGTGTTTCAGTGAAGGGCCATTTAAAGCATTTGTTTGTGCAACAGGCACCGAGATCAAGTGCAACAATAAGTTCTCTTGTTGAAATAAAGCCAGGGCCTGGATAAGCAGCAAATTGCTCTGCAGAGCACCTGGGTGCTTGTAATGAGCAGGTTTACCTGTGTGGCTGGAGTGTGGTGGTGCCTGGACCAGGAGGAGCTGAAAGGTGTTTCCAGCTGCTTTCAGAGCCTGGCAAATTGGTGCATCACTGAAATGGAAGTTTAGTGGACACCTTTTTGCTTGAACCCTTAATTAATGCTTCCTGCCTTTCTTTTTCACATCTACATAAAAGCAGAACCACCTGCTGTCTCTGCTCGTGGTGGGGAGATAACTCAATTTATTATGTCAATAATAGTAAAGGCAGTTCTGGAATTTCAGTAGGGGTTTCCACATGCCTTTGGCTCTGCACTCACAAAATGTGGGCCTCCAGATGAAACCTGAATGCATCAGGACGAGGGAAAAAATCACAGAGGGTCTCACCCTGTTCTTCCCCAAGGGGAAATGGCCAGGGATCTCCACCCATTGAGGGTCACTGCTTCTTCCTTTGGCAGCCCACAGCTGCTCAGCTGAGCTGTGCAGCTCCAAATCTGCTCCACTAAATACAGGATGGTCCCTGTGAGTGGGCCATGGCTGGAGCAGGCTGCTCACAACCCTCCACCTCCCAGGGAAGTGATCTGAAAGAAGCCACCTCATTCCCTTCCATCCACATGAAATAAACACTGCTGGTGGCCTAATGGAACTTAATGGTTCTCAGGAAAGGCTTTAACACAACCTAAATTGTCTCAGGAGGCTCTGAAGTTCTACATGCTCTACAGCCCTGTTAGGAAATCCCACTGCTGTGAGGGGAGCACAAACTACACCTGAAGGGCCAAACTGCTGATTTTCTCCTCTCAGCCCTGGTGCAATCCCAGCACATCCACTGCCCTAAAATCATGGCAGGGCACTTGTTTCTCATGGCCTTATAACAGTGGCACACACACTCTGAGTCTCTCTCTCACACTCTCTGGGTGTGTGCCTGGCTAGAGATAAAGGCTTTTCAAGGATAGATTTATCTCCCTTTCCCTCATATCTGCAACAGGCTCCTGCCAGCCCAGGGAGGTGTTCCCTGAGCTCCAAAGCTGCTGGGCATGGTCAGCTCAAGTTTGGCTTGTCCCAGGTCCCCTGCACTGGGGTTTCTGCTGTTGGGTCACATTGCTGTACATCATTCAGGCTTCCTCCTCTGCCTGCTGCTGTTCCAGCTTTTCATCATCTTCCAAAGGTATTCCCAGTTCAGATCTTGGACATCTCAGCAGGTGTGAGCATTGCAGCACTCACTTTTTTATGTCAATAGTAATAAAGAGAGTGCTGGAAAGGAGGGGTTTTCAGACCTGATGCCTTTGGCTTGTTGGCTTTTTTTAGTTCTTTTCTGCAGCTCTCAGACCCCTGATTTCCAGTCATCCAGCTCAGGGCCAGCAGCTGTCATTACTTGGAGGGGAGAAAGGGATGGGATCCTTATTGGAAGTCTGACTCCCTCTCAACAGTTGGGTGAGGTTTTCCTTCTGGGGCTGCCCTGGCCCAGCCCTTTGCTTCTGGAGTTTATTAGGCTCTGTTTTATCTGCAGCAGCTCAGGAGCTTCAGACTTAACTTTGAGTTAGAGAAAGGATGGATTTTTTACAAAGGCTGAAAGCCAAACACAAAGCAGAACATCTCTTTGGGGCCAGAGAGCTTTGATTTCTTTGTCCTGTGTGCTGCTCTCATGTATCACATCTTTGAAGCCAGTGAATTTTCTGCTGAAGGTTTCTGCTGTGCCTGGCCCCTGAGACCTCAGCTGCATCCCCAGGGCTGCTGAGGCATTGACAATGCTCAGGTTGTTCCCAAAACCAGTCCCCGTTGCTGCTCTGCTGCTGCAGCAACCACAGCAGGAAACAAACTGGTCCCTTGCTCTGAGGAGGCAGCGTGGTGTTTGGGAAGAAACAAAAGACTCAGATTAAAGTGCCTGGAGGTGCCTGGAGGGGGCTCTTTGCAGCTCAGCAAACGCTCCTGTGGCTCTTGATGGGCTCCTTTTCAGAGCTGACCACATCTGCTGGTGAAGCACAGGTTTGACACACACCTGGATCCTTTTGCAGTGGAACAACCCCTGCAAAAGCAGGAAGCTCTGCACTGCTGCAGCAGAGAAAATGGAGAAACCCTCTGGAATATTTTGTTAAAGTTTTAGTGCTGTTATCTGCAAAAGCTGGCAGTGCTGGTGCTGCTGGGAGCTCCAGTGTGTCAGTGGGAGGCATCAACCAAAGAACTCTGCTCCTGGGGGCAGCAGGGACTGGGAAAAATCAATGTTCCCCCAGTTACTCCCATTTCTCAGTGCAGCAGGTTGTGCAGGAACAACCCCTCTCATTTTGATTTCTAAAAGAAGGGAGATTCCACAAAGAGATGAACTTCTCATTCTGCATCTAAAAGAGCATCTTCAGAAATGGAAACCCCTTCATCTGTGTCTCACTTGGGTTTCTCAGCAGGACCTGGGCCAAGAAGGGATTTAGGATAGAAAAGGGGAATTGAATCATGCCCAAAAAAATCCCAAATACTTTCCAGCCAGAGCAGCACGTGTAGTACCAAGTTGAAGACTGAGAGAGCTCTTCCCTGAAATTTCCCTTTTCAGTTCCTCCCAAAGTAAAAATTCCATTTGGAGGGATTGGAGTTCCTCTGAGCTGGTGGAGGGAAGGAGGGCTGGGCATCTCAGGAGGTGGCTCTGGGACCCTCCTGCACCTCACACCCTCTCTTTGCCCTTGCAGTGGGTTAGTCCCTCACGTCCTGGGGGATGTCATCTTCCTCTGGTGCTGCAACCTCCTGGCTCACTTCATCAACACCTACGCTGTGGATGACAACGTGAGTGAAGTGCCTGAGGCAGGGCTTGGGGTCTGGAGCAAGCACCTGCAGTGGGAAGGGATTCCTGGGGAGCAGGGGCTGATTTAATACAGACCCCAGGCTTTGGGGACATACCTGTGAGAGTGCTGGGGGCTCTGTGTCTGCTCAGGGCTGTGCTTCACCTTTGGGTGGTCACGGTTTGCACTTTGGGGGATCACAGTTCCCCAAATGCCTTCCCAGACTCTCAGCTGGAATGCAGCTGCTCTTTGTTGCTTTCTGCCTCCTCCTTTGCCCTTCACCTCAGCCTCAGGGGGTGTCACACAGTGACAGTGCCAGCCTGGTGTCATCCCCTGCTCCACAACGCCTTTGGTTTCTCTCTGCAGTTCAGCCAGGCCTCGGTGATCCGGAGCTACACCAAGTTCGTGATGGGGGTATGTAGGAGCTGCTGTGTCCTTTCCCCTCCTCCTGCCACCTCTGGGCTCAGAGCTCGTGCCCTGGGGACACAGGCTGGTCGCTACACGACATCCCTTATCCAAGGATAACTCTGCTAACATGCAAAAGCTGGAAATAGCGTTTTTGACATGGGGAGCTTTAGAGAGGCTGCTGGTTTTCTGTGCTTTCAGATCGCTGTGAGCATGCTGACCTACCCGTTCCTTCTCGTGGGAGATCTAATGGCAGTGAACAACTGTGGGTATGTCCTTCACACTGAGATCTAAAGCTTTTCTTTCCTTTCTTGCAGCCCCTTGTTGTCTGAATGGGCTGCTAACGACCGTAAAGCTTTCCTCCAGCCCCGTAAACTCTGTGGCACCTCGCAGAGCTGGCTCGTTTCCTCTCCCAGGTTGCTTATAATTTTAGATCAGAGGGCACAGACACGAGCAGCAGAAAAGCTCAGGTGGTGAGAAAGCGGGAGAGTTGTGGTGGTCTGAGCTGAGCGGGAGGCACAGGGATCAAAGGGACAGTGCTGGCTCCAGGGAGCAGCACGAGGGAAGCAGAGCTCTTATGGCAGCAGACAGGAGCAGGACCAAGCTTGCCTTCCCAATCGCACTGCTGCAAGTTTTCTGCATTTTTTTTGCTCATGGGAGCGGGATCCAAGTCTGGTGCCGCGTTTTCTCAGTATCTGCTGGCTTTTGAAGGTGTAGATACGGTCCTGGACTCTCAAAGTCTCCAGGTAACGCTCCTTGTTTGTGCACTCCAGGGGTAATTAAATTACAGATCTGCTGCATTGTAAATAACGAGCTGTCACTTGGCTGCCAGCCCGGTGTGGACACTGTCCCCGTGTCCTCGTTCACACCTCCTGCTGCTCTTTTGTTACCTGTGCGGGTAAGGTGACACATCCACCTCAGCTGTTCCCTGTTGCCGTGCAGGTTGCGCGCTGGCCTCCCTCCCTACGCTCCTGCCTTTGCATCCTGGATCCACTGCTGGAGGTACCTCAGTGCTCAGGTGAGGGAGCAGGGCACACACGGGGCTTTGGGCTCCCTCTGCTCCTTTCCCAAATCTCCAGCATTCCCCAAAAGTGCCTGTGCTGCATCCTTGCTGTGCTCTGTAGCCTGCTTTTGTCCCTCCAGTTGTGGCACTGGTACCAGCCTGGCAGTGCTGCATCCTTGCCATGCTCTGTAGCCTGCTTCTGTCCCTTCAGCTGTGGCACGGGTACCAGCCTGGCAGTGCTGCTGTGCTGCATCCTTGCTGTGCTCTGTAGCCTGCTTTTGTCCCTCCAGCTGTGGCACTGGTACCAGCCTGGCAGTGCTGCTGTGCTCTGTAACCTGCTTCTGTCCCTCCAGTTGTGGCACTGGTACCAGCATGGCAGTGTTGCTGTGCTGCATCCTTGCTGTGCTATGCTTCTGTCCCTCTGGTTCTGGCACTGGTACCAGCCTGGCAGTGCTGCTGTGCTGCATCCTGTGCCCTGTAGCCTGCTTCTGTCCTTCCAGTTGTGGCACTGGTACCAGCCTGGCAGTGCTGCTGTGCTCTGTAACCTGCTTCTGTCCCTCCACCTGTGGCACTGGTACCAGCCTGGCAGTGCTGCTCTGCCCCTTGCACAGCCCAAGCTTGCAGCCTCTGAGCTTTTGTCCCGTGCATTGCACACAGCAGAGTCTGTGCCCCTCTGCATCCGTCGCCCCTGGGGGAAATGCTCAACTCAGCACCCACAGGGCTGGAACCTCACTTTGCCCAGCCTTGCAGCCCTGCCATGGGCATGGAGTGGGGCCCTGCTGAAGCAGCTGCAGCTCCCTGGGCAGGTCTGAGGCTGCCCTGACCCCGGGCTCTCCTCCTCAGGGGCAGCTGTTCCGTGGCTCCAGCCTCCTGTTCCGCAGGGCGCCCATCCCAGCCTCCTTCCCCATGGACTGACGCCTCGGCAGGGACAGCTCATCAACCTGGACTCCTCAAGAAACCCCAAGCTTGTTTCAATATCTGTATATTTTCTGATCCAAAGTCCATGGTGCCAGAACTGACACCTCCTCTCCAGCAAGGCCAGGAACAGACTTCTGGACATCTGGCTCAGGCTCCAGCTGCACCAAAGCTCCATCCTCGTGGCTGTCTCAACTGGGGTGTATAGCAGAGAGAGCAGAAAGCTGTTGTCTCTTTGGTCCAGGCTGTAGCTCTGGAGTTGCTGGGGAAGTTCAGGAATCCAGAAAATGCCCAGGTACTAAAGGAGCCAGCCATGAGCTGCAGGGACAAAAGACTGCTTTGTTCTGCCTGAGCTGATAAACAGCAGGAGATCCAAGGTCACCTCCCTGGGAAGGTTATGCCAGGTGACAGCTCCTGCCTCATCCTTTCTGGAGAGAGCACCTTGGCCTGGCAGGTAGCTCATCCTGGGCAAGATCAACCTGGCATCCATATTCAAGGTTTGAGGGTACCTGATCACCCAGGAACATCCCACCTCCCACGGGCATGAAAAGGAAATTATAGGATCAAAATAGGGAAGGGAAACAGATCCCACTGCAAAGAACAGCAGAGTCCCAAAGAGACAGGTCCAGCCCAGCTCAGGGCAGTGGTGGGATGTGGACACAGAGAGAGCCCTTGGGAAGAGACATGTGCTGCCAGTGGTGCTGCTTTGGGCAGGGTTTCACTCATGGAATGGGCTGTGTTTGGGTACACCCAGCAGGGCTGTGGGCTGGGCAGGCAGCCTGCACACAGGATACACTCATGGAATGGAGTGAGCTGTGTTTAGGTACAGCCAGCAGGGCTGTGGGCTGGGCAGGCAGCCTGCACACACCCTGAGGGAGGTGGGTGCTGGGTTGGACTGGCCTGGCTGCACCCAGGGGCATCTCCCAGCTCCTGCTGCTGTTGCTGATGGAAAGGGAGTGCTGGGATCTGAGAGCTGCACACAAAGGGCTCTCCTGCAGCAGGGGCAGCCATCCAGGGTTGTCTGCAATGAAGGAATACACCTTGAGCTGGCCAAAGGCTGCAGAGGCATCAGGGTTGAAGGCTCCTGGTCTCAGTGGAGCATGGCTCTGTGTGTAGCAGAGCTCACCAGGGCAGGATTGATGCTCAGCTCCCCAGACAAGAATTTCTTTGCACCAGTCTGTGCTGTGATGGCAGCCAGGCAGATTTCCCCCATTTCAGTTCCCCACGAAGCAGTCTTTTGCACAGAGATGATGCTGCCCTCCCTGGGAAGAGCTTTAGCATTCCTTGAGCAGGTTCCCATGTGGGGTCACATCTCATCCCGGTCCTCTGGGGACCTGCCATCACAGGGGGCTTTTCTCCAGCAGGCAGGGTCGATGCACACCCCAGGCATGGTTTGCAGGACAGTGCTGGTGTGTGCAGGGTTGCAGGACAGTGCTGGTGTGTGCAGGGTTGCAGGACAGTGCTGGTGTGTGTGCAGGGCTTGCAGGACAGTGCTGGTGTGTGCAGGGTTGCAGGACAGTGCTGGTGTGTGTGCAGGGTTGCAGGACAGTGCTGATGTGTGCAGGGTTGCAGGACAGTGCTGGTGTGTGCTGGGAGTGGCAGCCCCCACCCAGCTCCCTTCAGTGTCGTGAAGTCAGTCCTGTCTGTGCTCCCTCGCTCCCAGTTTGTGTTACAGTTAAATAATGCATGGACCTGTTCCCTAACACCACAGATGATTTCAAAGAGGATTTAATTATGCTCCAAAATACAGTTATAAAACAACTATTGGGTAGTTTGGTTTTTTGGGGGTTTTTCTGTGATTTTTTTTGGTGTGATTTTTCCCCCCTGTATAATGTGCTCCCTCAGGGAAAGTTTCACTTTAAGACAGGTACTTCCTCTGGTCTCTTCTACAAATCAGGGGCTAAAACAGCTGTTTAAAACTCCCCCTGGTTTTCCTCACCTCCATGGAAGGTGGGCATATTTAGGCTGAGCAAACTGCAGTGGGTGCACCCGGAATGAGGGTGGAGGCAGCAGAGGGCTTGGCTGCTTGAAGCAACATGTTTGGAATTAGGTTTTTGGAGTTAAAATTGACCCTGAGGTCTTCTGGAAGGGGTGATGGAGACCCTTTGCTACTCTCAGGCTGGTGAGGTGGGCTCAGCCATTCCATCTTTCCCCTCACAGCTCCATCCTTCCCTTTAACCACCTTGTTTTATGACCTGCTCCCACACAGGGCATTGCACCTGCCAGGTCACACAGCACCTGCTCAGGAACTTTTGCCCTCCAAATTAAAGCCACCTTCTGCTGCTCACATGCCTGTCAAACCTCCTGCAGCCTCTGCACAGCCTGACTGCAGCCCCTGCAGGGAAAAGTGCTATTTCCTGTCTTTTGAGGAGTTTACCTAAGGAATTTACCTAAGGGATTTACCTAAAGCTGCACCAGTGGATGCATCCTGCCAGTAATTTTTGCCCAGTTCATCAGGGCCCACAAACTTGGCTGAAACCCCAACAGTTGACTGTAGTTTTTGCTCAATTTAAATGAAAACCAGGTTTCAAAGCTTTCACTGCACTGCATTACTTTGAAGCAAGGGGCTGCCATTCTTAGGATGATTGAATATTTCCTCACCTCCTCTTTCTATCCCCGATTCTTCTTGTCCTATCCTTCATTTGAGGGGCCCCAGGACAAATTTCATTTGAGGGACAACAAGGACAAATGTCTGCACAAAAAGCAGGCAAAGAGACAACCCAAACCCTGGCTGGGCATCCCTCTCCCTTAAATTGCTGCCATTAGTCAGTGCCCGGCCCTGCAGCTGGTGCTCAGGTATCCCAGCTGAAGGGAATGGGGCCCCATTCCCACAAGAGAGGGGATCCAGGGTGGAACATGTGGTTGGGAGAACAAATGAAGGGGTGGAGGAGGAGGTTTGGGTCTGGCGCCCGGGATGGAGCCGGGGGTTTGTCCTCCTGTCTGCCCAGGAAACAGCCTCTGGTTTAAATATTGACTCTCCCTCCTGCACAAAGCCAGGCTGGGTGGGGTTTGCTGCTGTTCTGTGCCCACACCGTTTATCAGCCTCCAGTGCAGAGCTGAGATTGCTGGGACTTTGGCCTCATCTGCTCCCAGCTGCCCAGGGGAGAAGGGAGGCAGCGACAGCAGCCAGGAGAGGGAATCTCAGGTCAAGGCTGGTCTGTGTCTTGGCTGGGCATGGATGCTCGAGTCTGGCAGGATCTGGAAAGCAGCAAGATGAGCCTTTGTGCCCAGGGAAGTGCAGCTGAGCTTAGAGCCAATGTTCCATCCTCTCCTTTCCCCTGCAGAGCCGTCCTGCTGGAGACCCTTCAGTTCAGTCCAAACCCCTCCTGGCCGTGCTGCTCTCCTGCCGTGGAGCCAGGAGGGAACATTGCAGAGAGCCCTCTCGATGCCTGGATGGTGCCTGGTGTCTCGCTGGTGTCTGGTCAGTGGGAAGGGCAGGGCTGCCAGCCCTCCCCTGCAGCCATGGAGGGCCCCATCTTGCAGCCACGCATGAGGAAGTGCCCTGTGGCACAGCTGCCCTCGATAACGCTGTTTGCTCTGTTCTCCCGCAGCGCCGAGCTCCACGTAGGCAAATAATTCCTTAAAAAAAATATATATATATGTAAAAAAATAATAACCCTCACAGAAGAGATCCTGCTGCCGGGGTGGTGGGGCTGGCTGGTGCCAGGAAATGCTCAGGGTGGGGACTTGGACTGGACCCAGGACCAGCAGCGTGGTGGCCCTGGACCTGTCCCTGTCCCTCTCTTCATACAGCCCCATCCCCTGGGATGGCCTTCATTCGAAATAGGAGATTATAGAGGAGCCAGGTCTTCATGGATTCCCCCCTGGATAAGGGAAATCCCATCTGGAAAAAGGAGAAGAGGCCACAAAGAGCACAGGAGCAAAGCTCGGCACAGCAGCCTGACCTGCCACGCTGACAGGGACAGCCCCGTCCATCACTCACGGCTGGTAAGAGGATGGGAACGAGGTGGGGAAGCTGCTTTCCATGCTCCTGCTTGCCTGCTACAGGGGTTTTTTTAGGGTAAACTCCCTCAAATCCCCCTAAACCGAGCTGCTCTGTTCCCTCCTGGGCAGTGCTCTTAGGGGGAGCTGGTGATGTTTCATCCCACCCTGAGGGGATCTGGGTCTTTTGGGGAAGAGGTGGCAGCACAAGGTCAGCACAAGGTCAGACTCCTTTCCCTGCAGCCACCATGACCCCTGCACACCTCCCTCGGCACTTACACTGCGGTGTGCCCCCATCCCAGGGGAGAAACAGGAGGGGAAGAGACTCCCCAGCTTTAAACTTGTCCCCTCTCCCCCTGCTGTGACCCCAGGCCGGGCTGGCGTGGCGAGGGTGGGCATGGCCGTGGCTGCGGCCCTGGCTCGAGGCGCTGCCCCTCGCTGCCGACATGTGAACGCTCCCATCCCTCAGAATGGAGTTTCTCCCTCCCTGAAAAGCCGCCTGCGCTCTGCAGCCGGGCGGCTCTTGTCAGGCTGCCAGAGGAGGCCGGAGCAGCGTCACATGCAGCAAAGTTTTACAAGGCGAGCGAGCGTCTGGGGAGAGGGACAGGAGAGGGACCGACCGCCGCACGCACACACTCGGACGCGCACGCGGAGAAACCTCCTCCAGCTCTCATCCCAACGCTGATTTTTTTTCTTTCCTCCTTTTTTTCCTTTTGTTTTTGGAAGAACAAAGACTTTGGGGTGGGTTGGCGCTGTTGTTTTTCCGGGGTTGCTGTCGGTGGATGGGGGGAGGCTGGAGGTGGAGGGGGGAGATGGTGGCTTGAATGTGAGAAAGTCCCAAATTTCTCCGGCCGAGTTGCCGAGATCATCTGTGCAAAACTTAGAGGAGGAAAGACGGGGGAGGGGGGGGGAAATAATTAAAAAATAAAATATGATGACGTCACTCAGAGCAGGGGTGCCTTCCCTGCTGCCTGTCAGATGCGCCTGAAAAGAACAGGGCAATAAAACAACAGCCGCCTCTGTCTCCCTCGTTAAACACGGCACTAATTGGATGTTAATTTTTCCTTGCTCTTCTCGCTGCTCGATTGTGAGGGCTCTGCCTGGCTCTCCCTCTCCCGCTTCCTTTCTTTCCTGTTGCAATGCTCTTGGCAGCTCTGAGGGACTCCGGACTGTTCGCTCCCCTCCCGCTCGTGGACTGGAATAATTCAGGAGCTGGGAGAATTAAAAAAGACGAGGCGCGGGGGCGAACGGTTCAGAAACGGGGCGGGCGTGATGGATTTTGAGAGCTACGCTAATCTCCCCGTTTCCCGTGCATTGTCCTGCCGACTTGGAGCTATTCTCTTCCCATTTGATTTCTCTTCCCTTCCTTTCCCTTCGCATTGGGTTTGGACTGCAGGGCAAAAATATATGTTTCAAAAAAAAAAAGGCATAAAAAAAAGGAAAAAAGGCAGGAAAAAATAGAAAAAAGACTAAAAAAAAGGGGGAAAAAAGAAGAAAAAAGCCAAAAAAAAAAAAAAAAGAGGAAAAGAAAAAAAGCCTGGTTCAATGACGACAAACCCCCAAACCTCCTCCCAGCTCCCCCCGTCTCGCCGCGCTGCCTAACCCCTGCGTGGAAACAGGCGTTTTAGGGAGCCAGAGCAGGAAGTTGTTGTTCTCTGTCTTGCCCAGGTCATCCTTCCAGGGTATGTGAGCAAGGGCGGTGGGCACGAGGGCTCGGTGGGCGCCCAGCAGCCGTTGGCCGCCCCCCACGCTACCCCCGGCCAACGAGGCGGGTGAGCGGCGCAGGGGGAACGGGGGCCGGGTGGTGTTTTGGGGGACGCAAGAGGGGCCCAAGGGACAGGATGGGTGGGGGAGCGGAGGGGAGGGAGCAGGAGGCGGAGGTGGGGGGAGAGAGCGAGAGCCGGGGAGTAAAGTCCTACCTGGGATCGGTGCCAACTTCCTGCAAAGGGTTACAGACCCGCGGCTTTGAGAGCCCACCAGAGGCGAGTGCGCTCTTGTCACGGTTCCAAGGCGAGATGAAGGCAGCGGGAACAGGTACAGCAGATGCCGAGTGGCCTCGTTTGCCCGCCGAGCGGGGCTTCGGCTCGATTTAAGCCTCGCCGACGAGGAGCCTTCGGTGCTCCCGCCGGCGGGGGCCTCGCCATCCCTGCACGAGGCCACCGGGGCTGTCGGGTGCCAAGGGTGGGGTGGGTGGCTCGGTGGTGGGGGGGGTGTGTGTGCATGGCACGGGGGGGCCTCCGCAGCTCGCTCGCCTTCTTGCTGTTTGGATTAACATGCGGAAGATGCGCCTGTCACTTTGCTTACTGTCAGCTCCGGCTCGGGGATGGGTGACGGCTTCGTTCGGCGCAGCCGGGGGAGCCGTGCCAACTCGGACTTGGCAGGCGAAGCCGGGTGGGCAGGGAGAGGGGGACGAGGGAGCGGGAACGGCTGCTGGGGCGGCTGCGGAGGGACGTGGCCGCAGGCCCGCGTCTGAGCACGGCAGCTTTCTGTTGGCGTGCGCCTCCCTCTCCCTCCCTCTCTCCCGCGCTCGCCTGCGCCCAGGCTGGTGCAGACAAAATGAAAACGTGTTTTGTTTTGGTTTTTTGGCATCTCCCCAGCAGAGCTACCAACCCCAGCTGCCCCCCCTCCGCTCCCTTTCCCAACCCGCTGTGACTCCCTTTTACAATCGGCACGACCCAGGTGCTTGGGCAGCAACAAAATAAGGCCAAAAAACCCCCTGGCACCCAAAGCACCCCCAATCTGCCACCCTGGGCAACAACTGCTCCCAACTGTCCTCCATGGCGGGTGGGTTGTTGTTTGTATGTACATATATATATTTTGTCCTCTTTTTTTTCTGCCCCCATCGAGTCCCTCTCTCGCGTTGGGTGTGTGTGTTCCTATTCAAGGACCCACCACCTCCTGTCGTGCTAAAACCAGGAAGGAGGGAGCCAAGGGCTCATTTCTGCCTGGACACCGGGGCGGCGTGCGAGGGAGACAACGATGGAGGACAAGAGGAGGGAGGAGAGGGATGGGAAGGCGGGAAAAGGAGCATGGGGAGGGCGGAAAAAAAATAATCCACCTCCCCAGGCCTTTTGTTTAACCTGCGTCGATGCAAAGAGGGGTCTTGGGGGTTTTTTCCCTCCCCTTGTCCTTTTTTTTCGCCATGTGCTTGAGCCTCATGGGGCGTTCTCGAGCTTGACGGGGCAACTTTCCGGAGCGGGCAGTGTCGGAGGTTGATTTTTTGGGAGGCGACGGGCTCGTCCCGCAGGCGCGCGGCTCCCAGTGCAGGAATTCCTGCCAGCTCGCCTTTGTGCCAGCCTCCCTTGGCCTTGGGTGTCTCGTTCGGATGGAGCCTGGCATCCAGGCACCGCCCATTTCTTGGCATTGAGCTGCGAGGAGAAGGAAAGGGGAGAGAGCGAGCAGAGAGAAGGGAAAAAAAAAAGCTGTCTCACTCAAACTGGCCTTTCTCGGAAAAGGATCCTTCCCCGATGATTGTCCGGATAAGCGGAGCTAAATCCAGCCACTACTCAACAACAAAACCACTCTCTTCCACGGTGCGTCTCTCTTGCTGCCTTGGTACGAAATCGAACCTCACTCTTAATTTTGGTTGCTTTTTTTTTTTTTTTTTTTGTCCGTGCGGTTGGGGTTTTTTTTTGCCTTTGATTTGAAATAACGTTTTGTTCCTCCAGTTGCTTTGTTGTTGCTGTAACCTGCCTTCTCCCCAAAATCCCTTCCCGCCGAGTCCTCTGGCCCTTGGTGCTAAAACACCCGACTTTAATCGGTCTCCTAGAGAGGGATGTATAGCATAGCAGATAGGCAGGTCCCTACGTGCAGCATTTGGAGCAGAACTGGAGGGTGATTTCTCTCCCTGCCCTCGCCCCAGCACCCGGGACGTCCTCAAGAGCCACCCGGAGCTGGGCGTCGTCGCCCGGGTGCCTCTTTAGTTCCCCAGCGGGCACCACCGATGGGGAAGAATGTGTCGAATCATGTCGGATTTGCAATTCAACATGGCAGCCGGAGCAAACGTGGTGGGAGACGCTGGGCACGGGCACTCCCGGCAGCGCCAGCGCAGGGTGGGGGCACGGCAAGAGCGGATGCATGGACAGGGAGGACAGGAGGACAGCGGGGAGGACAGCGGGGTGAGGTCAGAGCAGGAGGATCATTTTATTTCATTTCATTCGAAGGGGGTGAGTTCCACCAGGAGCGGTCTGGGAAGGAGGGAACTCAAGCCGCCTGGTTTTGTCAGCATTAACTGTTTAGAAGCTGGTTGGTTCCCCACACTGGCACGGCATGCCCGGGCGGGCGCGGGGCCGGGAGATGCCCGGCAGCGGGGCGGGACGGGGCGCTCCGGAGGCGGCTTTTCCTGGAGCCACGGCGGCCTCGGGGCTGGGCCGGGTGCTGCTGGAGGAGGCCCTGAGAAGGCCCGGGGTGGAAGAAGCCCTGTGAAGGCTCAGGATGATCCCAGCCTCTGCTGGACGGAACCCTGTGAAGGGTCAGGGTGTTTTCAGCCTCTGCTGGAAGAAGCCCTCTGAAGGTTCGGGGTGGAGGAAGCCATGCAAAGGCTTGGGATGTTCCCAGCCTCTGCTGGAGGAAGCCCTGAGAAGGCTCGGGGTGGAGGAAGCTCTGAGAAGGCTCGGGGTGTTCCCAGCCTCTGTGAAGGCTCAGGGTGTTCTCAGCCTCTCCTGGAGGGAGCCCTGTGAAGGGCTTGGGATGTTCCCGGGCCCTGCGGCCCCTCCGGCCTCGTGCAGGTTCGCGCCTCGCACCGGGGCGAGGTTTGGCACGGCCGAGGCTCCCTCCGCAGGGTGGCCCAGCCCTCCCCGAGCCCAGGGCTTGCCCCAGCGTGGGGGAATATGCCCTCTTTCTGTCAAACTTAATTTAGGCCTGGCTGGGACACAACAAAAGCAGCTTGTTTGCAGGGCAGGGTCCTCCTTCCTGGCTGCCGCGCACTCCGCAGGCGCTCGGAGCCATGGAAGCCACCCCTCCTCCTTCACCAAATTTTTCCTCCCTGCTCCTCCCCCTTTCTCTGAAAAAAACCTTTTTTTCAGTGAGCAACGCATGGCCCTACAGTAAAACCTTCAAACTGGCCGCAAAGCACCCAAATGCTGCGGCCCTTCTGTGCCTCTGTGACCCAGCAGCCTACACTGGCTGTATCAGCCCTGCCCTGGCGACATTCCCAAAACTGCCTTGCCCACCAGGATGGTGACAGCCTCCCACAGATGGTGTCCTGGGCATTTCACATCTTCCGGGCCCACCCTGGTTTGGTGGTTGGGATGCTGGGGTCCTGTCGTGGGCCTTGCTTGTGCTGTTTCCGCAACACCTCACGGCTGGTTTGGCACCTGAAATTCCCACATTGTGGGGGATTTCAGGCATTTGTGGGGTCTGACCCCCCAAAATGTCTCTTCAGCAGAGCACGCGGACACAGTGGGTTACATCCAGACCCTTAATTCCAGTGAAAAGGCAGCACAAGTGTTTTACTCATTATTCCAGCTTTTCCCTTGCAGATTATTTATACAAAGAGGGGCTGGGGTGAAACCAGACCTTTCCCAATTTGTTGCCAATCCCTATTGCTTTCCTGTGAAAATCTGGTGGAGAACAAATATTAAAAAAAAAACCAAAACCCTACTGAAGGTCCTGCAAGCAGCCTGAGTGGAAAAAAGTCTGAACTCAAGGCTCTTCTGACGTGTCCTAAGCAAAACATCTGGCACCCCTGGAAGAGCCATGCAGCCAAGGGACACAGCTGTTTTATTCCACAGCTCACAGCAGAACAGGGCTCGTGCTTCCAGAACATGGCTCAGCAGAAAGGGTGAATTCTTGAAAGGGGGAGTCAGATCTTTCTGCTGTTTATTGCCTCTGAATCCCCAGTTTGCTCTGAGGCTGCTCTGGTGTGAGCTCTGCTCCATCTCCTGGCAGGAGACCAGGAGCTCTGCTCTGAGGCTGGAGCCTCGTTCAGCTGCTGTAACCCCCAGCAGGCAGCAGAGCCACTCTGGATTTGCACAGACATTCCTCACAGCAGGATCAGGCCCCCAGGTTTCTCAAGGGTGGCTCTGGGTAATTTCCTTTCCTTAAAAGGACCAAGTTTGGCCAAGGCAGAATTTGAATTGTGATTTCCTTTTTTCTTCTTCCTCCTTTTTTTTTTTTTTTTTTTGTTTTAATCCCCTACAACTCACAGCAAAATTTGTATTGGTGAGAACTGCCTGATTTACAGCTGCAGAAAATGCTGAGCTCTGTGTCTCCACAGGCCAGACCTGATGGCGAAAGGTTCCCCCATGCTGGACCATCCATGTAAGCAGCTTCACCACTCCAGGAACCACTTCTGGTGGGAAGCAAGGGGTAAAAGGCAATGAGACTAATTTGACCTCTGTGGGCTCCACCCTCAGCCTTTCCACTAATTGTTCCAAGGGATTTGGGGTACAAGTTTCATGAGATCCTGGTAGAAGCCCATCCAAGGCAGAGCTGATGCTGGCAGGCTCCATGGGGAACATGGTGTCCAAGCACAGCCAGATGGGATTCACCCTCTGTACCACCCCACAGAAGAATCAATCCCATTTATTTTTCCCCCTGCAGTGTTTTTCTCCCTCTGCCACCTCTCCTCATTTCTCTCTACCTTTTTTCTGTGGTACTGGTTTTTTATGTTGGAGTTGCTCTTAGCTACAGTTTAACTTTGGTGAGAATTGGCTCTGTGAAAGGTGAGGCCTGGGAGGACACAGGAGGTGCCCAGTTTGTTATTGTAGGGCTGCTCATGGGCACTGAGCTGTGCTGTCTGGCTCTGCAGCTGGAAAGCCCAGGAGACACACAGGCTTTGGCATGCTAGGGCTGCTCTCCAGATAGTCCTGGCCACAGGAAATGTGAGAGAAATAGCCCGGCAAGGACACAACCAACACTGCATGGGGTGAGGTCTGTGCAGTCAGAGGGGTGGGGGCTGTGTTGCTGAGGTGATGGCAGCCAAATATCACCCTGGGGTGGCTTCACTGAACCTCTCCTGCTCATTCCCACACCAGGGCTTTTCCCCAGCACTGCTTTTCTCCTCTGTGGTTGCTGCCAGCATCCCCATCCTGCTGCCTCCCTGGCTCCTGCAGGGCTGGGCAGGTTTCTCCTCATCTGCAAGACCACAACAAACATTGTTCTTCTTTGTCCTTTCACCTTCCTCCTCTTCCCCCCAGCTTTAGGGCAGCCACAGCCACCTTTATCTCAATATTAGGTCTGGTGTGGACTCACAGGATGGTCCATGCTGATGTTTTATTGCCAGGTGTGAAGACCTGAAGCAGCTTTGCAAGGCCTGGGAGCTTCTGGGATTAACACCAAGAGTTCAGGTTCTCCCATCCTTCAGTCTGGGTTTGCCTGGCACTGGGCATCAGCTCTGATGAGGGGAAGGGAGGTTGTGGGGCAGCACGTGGCAGCCTGGCACATGAGCCAGAGTGAATCTGGATGGGGAGCAGGCCCAAACATGGCAGCATCAATTGCATCAATTTTGACAACAGAAAGGTGAGCTCAGGCTGGTAGTGGAGGCACCCTGGGCATGCAAGGAGAGAAGGTCCCAAAATCCCAACTCAGAGCAACAAGTTGGGTTATAGAGTTTTCCGAGCAGGAAACTCCTCACAGAGACTCCACAAAAGTCAGGGCAGCTGCTGATGCCAATGTGATTGATAGCTTCAGTGTCTGCATATCCAGATTGTGGGAGGAGGGTAGGGCTAACACCCCTGGAGCTGAGCAGCCCCACAGGGAGGATGTTGGGACCATCCCCACAGCTGCTGTGTGTTGGGAGCTGCCTCTGAAGAGAGCTGGGATGAACACAGAGGGACATGGATAAAAGGAGGGCTTTGCTCCTTCCTCCAAGGTGGCACTGCACAAAATCCAAGCAGGTGATGAAACCCATCCACTTGGTGTGTTTCAGTGTCCAGATATAGCACAGATAAGGTTTCCAACATCACCTCCCAACTCAGTCTGGCCAGTGGTGGGGAATTGCTTCTGCTGCTTTAATCCACAAAACTTCCTTCTCTCCCTGTCCCAACAGCCACACACCAAACCCCACCCTAGGGGCAGCTGCATCTCAGCAGAGATGAGGAGACACACAGTGAATGATGTGTCAAACCCAACACTCTTTGTTCTTGACCCTGCTAACCCTGAAATCTTCCTGGCTCTTCAGAGAAGCAGCAGCAAAAGAAGAGCCTGGCACCAAACTCCCAGAGCTGAGCTGATGGAGCCGGGCTGTGCAGGATCTGCCCTGCCCCGGGGCTGGTCCAGCCGTGCCTGAGCACGGTAGGAGCTCCCATGTGGATCTGGATCTCGGCTTTGCAGTGCCGGCCCTCCCCTGCCCGGAGGATTAGCGGGGCTGCGGTTCCCAGGGCGGGGGAGGGACTAATGAGCACAGACAGGATAACCAGGCAGGTATGGGCTTCCTGTACTTTAGGGCTCAGGAGGAAATCCTGCAGCTGGTGAATCTGGATACGATTAGTGTCCATTTCTCCCTGTGTAATCAACCCATCTGTTCATCCTTGTGCATCAGCCACGCACGGCCCACTGCAGGCAGTGCCTCTGGGGCATTGTGTTCATCCCTGTCTGTCACAGCCCCACTGCAGGCAGATGCCTCTGGGGCATTGTGTTCATCCCTGTCTGCCCCACTGCAGGCAGATACCTCTGGGGCACTGTTTCCATTCCTGCTACAGCCCCACTGCAGCAGATGCCTCTGGGGCACTGTTTCCATCCCTGTCTGCCACAGCCACTCAGGCAGGATGGGAACAAGGCTCACTCTGAGCCCAGGCAGTGCCTGCTCCTCTCCCTGCTGGGCTGGGGCAGCCCTGGAGGAGCTGCAGCCAACACAGCACAATCCCAAACAGCAGGACCCAGCCCTTTTCTTCCTCCCCTTGTCCTTTATTTTTTTTGCCATGGGGCATTTTCAAGCCTGACAGGGCAACTTTCCGCAGCAGGATGTGTCAGAGGTTGATTTTTTGGGAGGCAGCAGGGCCTCCAGTGCAGGAATTCCTGCCAGCCTCCCTTGGCCTTGGGTGTCTCGTTTGGATGGAGCCTGGCATCCAGGAAAGGCCACAGCTCTGGCAGGAGGGAGGGTGGCTGCTCCCAAGGGCCTGGAGCAGTTCAAAGGGATGGCTGTGACACACAGATAAGCTCAGCTTTCCAGACTCTGCCTGCTCATCCAGCTCAGCTCTGCCACACGCAGGTAAAGGTGGATTATGCTTGGCTGCCTGGCTTTAAAGCCTCGTTCATCCCATGGGATGCTGAGCACAGGACACACAGGGCCCCTCATGGTCAGGAGAGGGATTGAACTCTCAGTCCTGCCCTGTGATAACACTGGGAAAGTTGATAGGTGCTGTGCAGGATCCCCAGGGCTCATTTCAGCTTCTTTTCCTTGGCAATTTTGTCCAACTATGCAAAAAACATGACTAGCCCTGCAGTGGGTTACAAATGTCAGGTAATGCACCAGCCTGGGCTGAAATAAAATCAAAAGAGGAGCTGGTGTGTGGATCAATGGGATTTTTTTTGTAGTGCAGTGGCTGGAGTTTGCATGGTCCTTTAGGGTGTTCTGAAAGGTCCAGCTTGGTGACAGAATTGGGACAAAACTCAGGGTTACAATTCCCAGTCCTGGTGTCCTGACCCTGGTGTTGACCCCCACTGAAATGGCCTTCACTGGTGGTCACTGGAGTGTCCTGGGGATCTGTCACACCAGGTGCTGTCCCCGTGAAGGTGAAGGTTGTCCCTACCCAGGGCAGTTCACATGCACAGCCCAGTCCTCCCCCATGTGTGGTGTTCAGGCACCTGAGCTCCTGCCAAAGTGTCATTACAGCCAGGAACCATCTCAGGAATGCAGCACAGGTTAAACATTTCATTTGCTTTCAAGGGCTACTTGTTGCTTCATTTCTAAATGCAACCTGTCCTCAGCCCCTGGGCTGCTCTTTGGCTCCTAAATCTTCTGATTTCTGTTTGGTTTGGAATGCACTGATTTACCATAAGGAATAAATGAAAAGCAAAAGAAAACAGCAGTACTTGTTTACATAGGCCCTACATTGTTCTGTGCTCTGCTGCTACTGAAATAGGAGAGACAAATCCCAATCCCTGGGTTTGTCAGGGGGTTTTTTGGGTGGTGGCTGTGTGTAAACAAGGCTGGGGAAGATAAACAAGCAGAAAAAAAATGGGTTTAGGAAATGACAGTTGAGGATGGTCAATAACTGATGGGTCAGAGCCAGCACAAGACCATAAATTAGCAAAGCCATATTGATATTGTTTCTCCAAAGCATTTTTGCATCCACAGAGAGGGCTGAGAGCTGGATCTGTGGGGATCTGTGGTCAAACTTGGCTGCAGTTTGGAATCTGTACAGTTTCTATGTTGCAAAGGGGGGGTTTTAGAAAGGATTCTGCCTGTAGAAAATATGTCCACAGTTCCAGAAGGGCTCAGCCAAAAGGGTGATGAAAATCTGTCTGTTGGTGTCATCGTCAGAACTGCTGGAGGTGGGAACATTTGCTAATCTTGCTTATTTTAGGGGCCCTGCTTTCAGAAGCAGTTCAGTTCTGAAAATGCAGCTCTGAAAACTCAGCTCTTCAGAGTCTCATACAATACCTGCCTCAGACTTAGACTAAAGAGGGATGAATTTTTCAGACTGTAGGTTCTTGCTTGCCTAATTATGATTTTCTGCTTCTTTCCATTTGGTCTTTGCATTGTGTGAATGTGACACAGAAGGAATAGCTGTGACATTGCCTGGTGTTTTCTGTTCCAGCTGGGGAGGAACCAGCTGAACCTGCAGGGTTGGTGTGGAAGGAGAATTTAGTTTCACATTTGGGAAACAAACTCAGTTTCCTGAATAATCTAAATTGTCACAATTTCTCTTCCTCCAGTGCCCCCAGGCCTGGGGACAGTGTCACACTTAAGGGGTAACTTTGGCACCCTGAGGCAGTGCAGGGTTAAGCAGGATTGTTGTATTCATCCCAAACATGAATTCAAGGCAAACAGCCTTCATCAGCTCCAGTGGTTACATCTCTATTGGAACCTTTCAGTGGGTTAAAATCTCCACTATGGGCTTTGACTTCCCTGTTTAGTTGCCTCAACAGACACATGAGGTGCCTGAAGCTGCACAAAATGGCTTTGGGATGAGCTCAGGACTGGCCAAAGCCTCAACTGGTTTGGCTTGCAGGATTTGTGGCAGCTGAAGCTCCAAATCCAGCCTGGGATGAGTCCCAGTGAGATGGACAGAGAAGGTGTGTCTCACTTCAGAGAGTTCTGTGCCACCACCCAGCTTCTGGAAGAGAGAGGAGAAGCTGCCCTGGGTGTGAGCAGAGCTCCAGAGCAGGGTGGGATGTGGCTCACAGACTGCTGGGCATGTACTAAAGAGGTCAGCAATGTTGTCAAAACCCTGGCTTGGGGTTTTTCTGGAGCCCCAGAGCTCGGTCTGTGATGTGGCAGCTCCATCTTCATCCCTGATGGGAGTTTGGATGGAGTCAGCCTTTGTGCTTCAGGAGTGCCAACAGCATGAATAATGTATAGGAGTTCAATTCTTCTCTCCCTGGCCAGGGGCAAGGTGTCCCAGCTGATAAGAACTGGGAGCCCAATCTTGTTAAAGCCAGTGTTAGACTTAGACCTTCATGAGATCCACTGCCTCGAGCAATTCTATTGTTCAAAGCACATTTTGTTAATTAGTACATTAACTAATAACCTTCTCAGCATCCCAGGTAGGGAATATCTGTGTCCCAAAGGAGGAAACAGGCAAAGTGACTCACTAAGACTGCATGCAGAAGCTTAGCAATGCAGCTGTTAAGTCTGGGTTTTTCTGTCCCAAATGGTTTTGTGTGACTGCTGCTGCCTTATGCACATCATTTATTCGAGGCAGAAATGAAGGACTCCTAAAAACTCCCAAGAGAGTGCTCAGACCCAGTGAGGGAATGCACCCCTGGACAAACCTGAGAAGAACTGAATCCATCCAAATACTCAGAGGAGGCAATTTGCTTCACCCAGATGCACCAGCTAAGGAATAAAACCAAAACCACTTCTCATTTTCAGGGAAAGTTTTTCTCACCACCTTGGCTTTTCACTCACATCTTCATCTGCTCTAAATTTCATGAGCAAATGGCCAGTGTGGGGAGGAGAGAGCACACAAGGAATGGCAGTGGGGCTGTGTTTGTATGGGCTCACTGGAATGGGATCAGAGCAGAGGGATAATTCCTGAAGAGATTCAGACAAACAGCCAGAGGGGAAACTTTGATGCTGAGGAAGCCCTTCAACTCCAACACATGATGATGAGCAGCTGATTTACACAGCTTTGCAGCGTGGCTGGAAAAAACCCTGAGCTGAAGCACAAGGGTAGAGTTCTTTGGCTTGCCAGACCCATGACAACATCACAGACCCTTTCTCACGAGCCCTGATCCCAAACAGAAAGGAGAAGCTTGTTCTCTCCACCCAGCCCTGACTTGAAGGCTCTCTGTGCTTTGCCTGCTCTCAAATAACAATTCTCAGCAGCAAGGATGTGTGTGCAGAGGAATGAGAACCAACTCCTGCATGCAGGGATGCATCCCTGAGGAGGAGAATCTCACAGGGTTTAATTTTGGGGCCTTATCAGTCTGCTGGCTTCCAGCAGCCCAGGCAGCCACAGACCAAACACTGGAATGTCAAGGGAGTGTCTGGAATGAGGGACTGGTGAGGTCACAGAGCAGAAGGCACCAAAGCAAGTGGCCTGTCCTGCAGGAGGGACTCCTTTCATGACCACAGCTTAATCCATCACCAGTTTGCTGAGCCCACAGCAGCCCAGATTGGAGGCTACAAAAATATCCCTGCTCAGCAACTCCTCCCTTGTCCTTTGTGAAGCTCCAGCATTTTAATCATGTTCACACCTCCCTCTCCTGACACAAACCATCTCAGCTCCCTCCCAGGTCCACAAAACCTGTGCATTCCTGGTCTCATTCTCTTGCTGATGCATCAGACACTCTCCCCTCCATCAGCCTCCCAAAAATCCCCATTTCTTATTCTCTGTGTTTCCATCTTTTCCCCCCTAATTTGACTAAGATTTGTTGAATAACCAACTAGTGCTGAGGGGCTACATGCAGCTCTGGGTGTGCTGTTGATAGACTGAGCAGCCCCAGCCCCTTGCATGTCCCCAGTTCTGTAATTCTCCATCTCAGTTCTGTATTTCTCCATCTCAGGACCACCAGGAACGTGCTGCTGATGTAGGGGAGCTGATATTAGGAAAGGCAAAACACCCCAAATGTGTCTTGTAAATGTGTCTCATCCTGCTCTGTTCATTTTCACTCAGAATATGGGTAAAAACAAAGTTCCTCAGGTTGTTGGGGGTTTCTAGAAGAGAATATTGGGTGCCAGAGCAGCTGAAATTGGTTTTTACTCTTAGCTTCAGCCTGACATGCTTCATGTGGCCATTCTTGATCTGTTCTATGCACATCTAGAGCCCTTTGATCATCATTCTCCAACCTGTCTTGCTGGTTTTCCTGGAAGAGTATTTCACAAGAAATGCACTGTTCTCTCCATGCACAGGTGTTTTCAAGCAAGCCTTGTCTTCTCAAAGCCTAGTAAAATAAACCAGACTTGGGTCTCTCAAATTCCTTCAAAATTCCCAGACTTTGAGGTTAATACAAAGGGCACAAACCTGTGGGGTCACATGGCTCCACATCAAACCCATACCAGAAATCAGGATATCCTGAGCAGGCTCTCAGTGGAGTTTGTTGCAGGCGATACTTATTTTTAGGGACATTTTAATAAGCCTAATCAATCACAACAAATTACTAATAAATCATAACAATTTTCACCTGGAGATCTTAGGTTACTTTGCCTGAAATTGCAGTGAGGAATAGTGGTTATTAAAAAAGATCTAAAGATTTAACATTTTCACAGGATAATTCAAGATGTTGCCATTATGCTTCTGCTCTGAATTACTCTGCAGAGAAATTACTCTCCCCACTGACTTGAGAAAACTGAGCAGGTCCAGCCTCCTGTGCTTAAATTTATCCCATGTAAATATGGCACAGAGTGCCTCATCCTATTGACAGCCTTCCTTACAGGATTTTCCTACAGACTCTGTAACAGCTTCACAGCTGTGCTGGGTTTTGGCATTTCCAGTTCCCTGCATCCTTGAGGGATAGGACTTCTAATGGGGAAATCTCACCAGTCCTAAATCTTTGAATACTCCTGATTTTCAGAGCTTGTCCCATCTACACCAGCAGACAGCCCAGGGGCTGTTTGATTTGCGTCCTCCTAAGGGTCTTCCCATGCTGGGTACTCCCAAACAGATTTGTGAGGTGTTTGCCTTGCTCTAAAACCCTATCATTGGTTTTGGTGAGGATTTAGAGGAAGATCACACCTGTGGTAGAGAGTGGGATTCATCTGGGTGTCTTGCTGGATGTAATTTCAGCCCTGTCCTTTTGGGGGAAGAAGTCCTCAAGCTGGTCCAGGGGCTCTTTGATTTGTGTCCTTCTAAGGGTCTTCACATGCTGGATACTCCCAGACAAATTTGTGAGGTGTTTGCCTTGCTCTAAAAACCCGTCATTGGTTTTGGTGAGGATTTGGAGGAACATCACACCTGTGGTGGAGGGTGGGATTCATCTATGTGTCTCTTTGGATGTAACTGGGACTTCAGCCCTGTGCTTTTGGGAAAGAGGGTCCAGTGAGAGGCATCTCTGGTTCCTCAAGCCATGGGATGGGCAGCTGTGGTGCTGCTCCCTGGAAGAGCAGCAAGACAAAAATTGTGGAGGCTTTTTGTGGGCACAAGGTGCTGCTGGAGAGAGCCTCTGTTTCCGAGGCAGGCTCATCCTGATGGGAGTGAGAGCGAGCAGGGAAAACCGGGATTGTTGCTGGAATTGCTGCTGGGATTGCTGCTGGGATTGCTGCTGGGATTGCTGCTGGGATTGCTGCTCCCGCGGGTGCCGTTGGGATCCGGGCTGTGGAGGCCACGCTGTCCCCAAGGCGGGTTCCTCTCCCCCTCTCTGCGGGTGTTATTTACACCATTTCCTGCCCAGGGAAGTTCAGGAGTTTGACGTTGCTGCGTTGGTTTCCGCTCTCCTGCCCGGTTCCCTTCGGGAGCTCTCGCAGAGCCCAGCAGCAGCCAGGCCGGAGCCCGCGGGCGGGATGGAGGTGCCAGCCTGGCCCAGGGAGGGAAATGTCACCCACATCAGGCCGGGCAACTCAGGTTCAACCATCTTGGGAGGGCTGGAAAACCAACCCTGCGTCCATCCCTCCGGCTCAGTCCTGCTGTGGAGGAGGAAGGAGGACGCGCCCGGGCATGGCTGCAGAGCTTTTGGGTTCCTGCCGAATCGACGCCCTCCCCTCTCCCCCCTCATCCTTCCCGCCTGGCCTGCGTCTCCCCTCCCTTCCCTTCTCCCTCCCATCCCGCAGCAAACAAAATGGCTGCTCCATGGCCATTTTGTTTCCCGTCTGGAAGGGGGAAGCCGGGACGCTGGGACTTGGCTCTTTTTTGGAGGCTGCGGCCATGTCCGAGCCCAACTCTCCCGTCTCTACGTGGCACCGGCTGTAGCAAGAGAGAGAAAGGGAAAGGAAAAAAAAAAAAAAGAGAAAAAAAAAAAAAGGACATTTTGGAATGAGACCAAAGGCAGAGGCAGAGAGTGGGTAGTTTTGGCGTATGTTGAGCACTGAAAATGCCTGGAATTGCCAAACTGAGCTTTTGTATGAGCAGCGTAAGGGCTACTCGGTGCACGCAGAGCCGCGGGGCTGCACGGAATAGCCGGACGGAAAGGTTTGTTCGCTATATTCAATAAAACAGCCCTCCTTTCTTCTGGATTTATAAAGTACCAGAGAGCACTGTTGTCTTAATTTGTTTTTGGACGGGCGGATGGTTTTACACATCGGCTTGGTATGACCAGAGCCGGTCACTGCCGGACGGTAGCGTTTTAACCTGTTGTGTGTCCTCTTGTTTTTGGTGCTTACGGGATCTGACCTTTCCACCGAGCTGGCACTGCCTGGATTTAGCTGATGTAATCCGGAGGATATTTTTTTAGGGATTTTTTTTTGTTTATTGCCTTCTTGCCTTGAAAGTTTTCATCTCAGGAATAAAAACATCTTAATTTAAATATTTAAAGCAATAGCTGTTCTTGGCTTTTTAAGCCCTTGCTTTTCTCCCAAGGCTGGAGCTGTACTGTGCTCACAAGCTGTTTACTGCACTCTGTGTGTATCCTGCACACGTTAAGGTGTGATACACAACAGAAACACCATCAACAGGAACACGCCTTGAAAGTTTAAAGTAACTTGGTGGCGTTACCGTAAAATTTTGCGCAGAAGCAGGGCAAAAACACCAGAACATGCGCCAAATAAAAGTGTTTTTTTTTTTTTTTAAGTGATTCTGCATTTCCTTCAGTAGCCTGGATGTCTTGGCGTTAGTAGCCACGTCACTTTGTTCGTGGACACTCTGAGGAGCAGATCCCTGCCCTGTGGCACGGGGGGGATCAGGCTCTGATAAGGTGCTGGAATGATCGTCCTGTTGTTCCTTGAGTGGCTTTCCAGACATGTGGAGAGAAGCAGACACTTCCAGAGCGGAGCTGGGAAGGAGAGCAGAAAGAGGTGAAAAAATGGCTTTCCTTGCACAGAAAGGTATTTGATTTGCCTCCATATCCCCTTGGCTTGTTTGCAAACAGACAATAGAGAGAATGGCAGGGCCATGGTGGTCCCAGAGCTGGGGCTGCACGGGCGGGTGCTGGGCGGGTGCTTCACGGTGCAAATTTAATGTTTTGGTCCAAATCTACATTAGAGGTGGACATTACCTGCACACCTTTCATGAGCAGTTTATCAACTCAACATTGAGAAGGTTAACAGTATTAATAGACCAGTTTTATAGAGTATTACAGAAAAAAAGAGGTTTTTCTTTCAATTTTTGAGTAAGACTGTAGAATTGAGTGCAAAACAGGTAAAAATAAGCCTGAAGGATATTTTTTTTCCTCTTGTTTTTAGTATTTAATGAAATTACACTGTGAAATATCAGTAGCGGCTATCTTTTATGACAAAAATTCTGGGACTGTTTTTTGCTTCAGGAGAGGGTGAGGTATATACAAATTTGTAAGGAAAATACATGAATATTTAGAAAAAGCATTACCTTTATAGCCACCTTTAATAATGCGTTTAGAAAGGGTTAATAAAAGATAAGTCATACAACAAGCAGGTTACAGATGCCTGCATTATAGATAACAATATCAGATTCATTAATAACGATCCAGATGTTTAGAAACATCTGATAGGACTCAAGACAACCCCTCAGTAATGAGCAATTGTTTATAAAAATACCTGCTAATTGCTTAATAATAAATGCGATGACAAAATTGATGTTAAATATTCCCTATGTCATTAAAAGTGTGTGGAGTAAAAGCATTGCTGAGAGACATGGGCTGTTGCAGCATTGAACTGTAAATATTTTTACTTCCATTTCTCTTTCCCTATTCATGGTGTCTTTGATTAATTGTTTCAAAGTGTGATATTTAATATTGACTTCAGGATGGGGTGTTTGCGAAGGTGGTTGGCCTTGCTTTGCTGAGAGGCTTTCCTGGCCTGGGAGAAGTTATAAACAACTTGTCTTCATGGCTAGTTTGGCAAATGTTATTTTTTATTGCTTTCCCGTGGCACAGGGTGTGTCCAAGATGGGTTTTTGGGTTGTTTTCTGCTTTTTGTGTGAGCGGGTTCCTCGCTGCCACCCGGATCGGCACCTCCAATTGGCGCTGTGGGTCCCCACAATGTTGGGGAGTTACTGAAAACCTTCCACCCTTCTTTTCGCTTATTTTTGGTTTGATTTTTATTTTTTATTTTTTATTTTGTTCTGTTTGGGTTTTTGTTTTTCCAGCCAGGTTGGGAGGACACGAAGCCAAGAGAACAAAATGGCCACACTCGGCCATTTTGTGCCACCGCCGCCGTTCCAGGGAGCCGGGGCTGGTTCTGCCCCAGCTCCAGGAGGCTGAAAATCCTCCTGGACACTCAGGGTCCTGATTTCCCACTGAGAAACCCTCCCTGTGCCTGGCACGTTTCGGCACCGACACAAAGGCTGAAAGTGGTGTCAGCTTTTAAAGCAGAGACTTTGTTGTTTTCTGGTCTCCTCCTCCCCCCTCCTCCATTTCATTCAGTGCTCCTTAATGAACCAGAGCAGCTCCTCCAGGCTTCGGAGCCTTTCCAGCTCCTCTCCGAGGTGGGCTCCTTTAAATGCAGACACTTGGCTGTGCTCAGCAATCTCTGGTGCAAAGATGTTTCAAAATTTGGGGGGCAGCATCTTGGGTATTCTGCTGGAGTCATCACAAGCCACCCTGAGCCCTGATAAACGAGGAGCAGTTTAGGTCACTTGGATCCCAAAAACAAGTCTGAAAGCTGGACTGGAAATGCCATTTTTATTGCAGCCTGGAGGATCTTGCTGTGAAAAAGTTCCCTTTATCTCCCAATTTTCCTCACCCCTCCAAGCACTCATAGACAGTGGGACCATGTAGTGACACACTCTGTGCTCAGGGACCTTCATGCAGTGGCTTGCAGAAACCGATGAAGTTTTTTCACAGAAATCAGATTTGATCAATTTTGAGGGATTCCTATGAATCTAGAAAGTGGAAATTACAGGGTCACTGCCTCAAGGCCTGCACAGAAAGTGATGTTTTTTGAAGAGGTTCTTGGCAATCAAGGATCCAAAAATCTTTCAAAACTGGGTTTAATCTGAGAAGGCAGTGAGAAGCTTTGGGTGTGGGTCTCTGAGCCCTGCAGACCCTCTTGGCTGTTTTATCCAGAATTTTGCATAGCTGTATCACATCCAGGCAAATTTGGGCACATTTCCTTCTTTCCTTGTCTTTTGTCTTGATGGTTTATACCTCGGGCCATGAGGAGAGGGAATTCCTGTCATTGCAATTTGTGTAGGACAAACAAGTGTGACAGTGATACTGAGGATAGGATGCTCTTAGTCATCCTTACTGGGCATAAAAAATTCCCCCTGTTTGATCCATAAATCCTCCTGTTTGACTCCTTTCTTCACAGATCCTGCTAAAATCAGGATTCCAGAGTCAGCAGCTGGGTATTCCCAAAACCTATACTCATTAAGACAATTATTATAATTAAGTCTTCTGTTTTCAGGTTTACTTATAGAAGTCAGAAGGGATTTTTTTTTTCTCTCTCCATGTATAATTACATCTATGTGAGCTCAGAGTTATTTAATGTAATTTTCCACCAACAGTTTGAGATTGGCCCAAATGCCTGTTGTCTGCAATGGTATCAAGAGCGACCTTTGAAATGCCAGCCTGATACATCTGGCTTATGTGGTTAAAGTAATATAAACCACCAGACTGGGAACCAGGAAAAATTATTCCTCCAGGCCAGTTGCTAAAAGTCTCCTTGGAGAAGACAAGCATTCTCTGCCTCTATGCATCCCCCAGGAGTCACCTAGACCACCCACCTCCCAGTCCCTGACCAGTGCAGCATCTGGTGGTTTCCTTGCCACCCTTCTGCTTGATGCTTGTGGTAGCAGCTAAATTTTTGGGAAGCTGAAACATTTTGGTTTAATCTAACTCTTCTGTCCCCAAGGAGCTGAGCAGTGACAGACCTGATAGACCCCAAAGCCTGGCTGTCACCTCACCTCAGCTCTGACTGGTGTGCAACCCCTGTGCATCACTTTCTGTGCTGATAAAACCAGGACAAACAGCATTTCCCACCAGGAGGTTGTTTGGGATGCACTTGGTGCCAGGGATGGGCTGGGCACTCTGGTGCTGTAGGATCCAGTTCTGCCACATTGGGTTTTGATGTTCATGCCCTGTTACACCAGGACAGGCCTGGGCCAGATGGTCCAGCACAGTGGGTCACTCTCTGTCAAGGACCAGTTTGGCAAAGGAAATTAAGAGAATTACCTGGACTGTGCTAAATGCCAGTGAGGAGAGCCTGTGGAGAGCTCTGGAAGAGGGCACTTCCCAAACCTTGCTGCAGAGACACCCTTGCACCTGAGGCCACCCTAAACTCTCCCAAGGATTCCAGCTGCAGTAGCTGACCAAAGCTTTGGGATTATTTAGCCTGTTGCCTGGTAGCTGTGGAAGCACAAAGCATTAGGCAGCTTTTATCCCTTTGGAAACTTCTCCCTGAGCCCCCTCCTCTCCCACCACAGCGCTCAGCAGATGCTTGTGGAGGCTGGGGACATCTCCTGCTGAGCTCCCATGGGAAGTTGTCCTTTGGGGCTGTGCTGGGCTGCTCATGCAGCCTGCTTGGCGTGGCTCCCTCGTCGTTAGGGCCTCTTTCATCTCCAAGGGGAATTCTTTCTTCTCCTTGCAAAAGAGCCTCACACGTTCCTTTCAAACTCCCAGATTAATACCTCGCCTCTGTATTTGGGTGTGCAGAGAGTGAAGAAGCCTCAGAAGGTGAGCCAAGGGCTTGGGGGGAAGCCAGTCTGTCTCAGATCCACGCTAATACTGCTTGGCTGGGCTGCAGCATTAGAGGGACAGCACGGCTGCATGTTGCACTCATTTGTTTAGGAAATAAGATCTGCCTTGATGTACTCGATACCATTACATTTGCAGCCTAAAAGCTTCCTTGTACTTAGTTATTTCTAATCTGCTCAATTCCCTGGAGTGCACAGGGAGCTAAATTGATGGATTCTCTTATCTGGTCTGGCAGGTTTGTTCTAGATATGCTGTGTGTTCAGGAGGTGAGGTCAGCCTGGCTGGGTGTGCTTGGCGCTGCTGCAGCTTCCCGAGAGCTCTGCTATCTCCATGTGCAGCCCCAGGTTCCAAGGGCAGGGCTGCTGCTTTTCTGCACCCCTGGGTGCATGAAGGCTGCAGCTGGTGTGATTGCCAAGCACAAGGTATAGTCCAAGTGGGCTGAAGGAGGTTTGAAGAAGGAGAAGGAGTTCCAGGACAAGGCTGGATATGAGTCCTCTCCCCTGATGTCAAGAATTGTGATTTTTCATGCATTCCTTCTTGCAGGACCTGCACAGCAGCCAATGCCTGGATAAGGCTCTTCCTAGTCCCTGGATAAGGATGATCTTAGTGCCTGGATAAAAATCATCTCAATGCCTGGATAAGAATCATCTCAGTGCCTGGATAAGGATCATCCTATAGCCTGAATAAAAATCATCCCAGTGTCTGGATAAGGATCATCTCAGTGTCTGGATAAGGATCATCTCAGTGCCTGGATAAAGATCATCTCAGTGTCTGGATAAGGATCATCTCAGTGCATGGATAAGAATCATCTCAGTGCCTGGATAAGGATCATCTCATAGCCTGGAAAAGAATCATCTCAGTGCCTTAGGCTGCCACGGTCCCAAGCTGTCCTTGAGGCTGAGGTAGTAGATTGAATAGTTGTGGAGTCTGGTCCTCCCTCTGAGCTAACTATACAATCTACTGTCTTTCCTAAGGAGACAGTCAGGTCTTCAGCTCTGCTCGTCCATTTCTACACCAGCTGTGGGGCAGGTGGTGCCAGAAAAACAAATCCGTGCTGTGACCCGTCTGTTCTGCTCTGTGGAGGTGAGGTAGTAGGTTGTATAGTTTGGTGGGAGGGATTTGATCCCATTTCAGGTGATAACTATACAGTCTATTGCCTTCCTTAAAGAGCAGCAATACCACGGAGGAGCTCCCAAGGCATCGCTTCTTTTGTGGAGGATCCAAAAAAGCAGCATGGCATTGTTAAACAGCTCAGTGGGTGTTTCTCTTACAGCATCCAGAATTGCATTCTTCCAGGAATTGCTTCATGCCTCAGGCACTGGAGCATGGAGCCACCTGCTTCCAGGGAACCCACCTCTCTAAGATTCCAGAGAACCAGGGAAATGAGTCTGCACAGCAGCTCCCAGTGTTCAATTCTGTTCTTTTTTTTTTTTTTTTTTTGCAGGAGATGGATTCAAGTTGTAAAGTGTTCAAATGTGTTGATCTTTTCAGGTCTGGAGGGGAGCAGATACTTTTGTTTAAATGGGACAGATCTGAGTTAATTATTTCATGTTTTTGTGCCCAGTTCTGAAGTTTGGGTTCAGAAGCAGACCCAGGGCCAAGCTCAGCCTGTGGACTCAGAGCCCTGGGAGCTGATCAGATTTGGCTGCTTGGCCCCTGCTCAGGAAGTGCATTTTGTTTTGGACAAGTTCCCAGCCTGTCCCATGGAACAGAGTCAGAGGGTGGTTCTTTCTGATCTGATAATCCCTTATCAACTGAACTCCCTCACATGCAAACCCTGTCAGGGAATTTTGGGGCTCTTGGGTGTTTACATAAGGTGAACCAACAATTCCAAATAAAATCTTGTCCTGAAGTGGAGACAGGTAAGGAAGAGACAGAGGCAGAAGGAGCAGGTTCTAATCCTCCTGGATTCTCCCTGACAACAGACATGAGAGAAGTCATCATTGCTCAGAGCTCTGGCCCTTGGCAAGGGACAGGGAACTGTTAATTCTTCTGTTTCTTAGGAGCAGATGGGACGATCCCTCTGCCGTTTCCCAGAGTGAGTAGGATCAGGAGCAGGAGTGGAGCTGTAACACGATCCGGGCTGCACCAGGAAGGACATTTCAGGCCATTATCACGAGCATCTCACTGCCAGGGAGACTGTGAGACCCGAGCCACCGGGGAGCGAGGGCAAGCAGAGGACACCTTCTCAGATGAAATGGGAGGGAGAGAGCACAGAGAAATTGGAGCCCTCCAATTTCAGAGGCACAGGGAGAGCCAGAGCTGGCTGCTGGAGTCCCCGGGATGAAGCAGAATTTCAGGCCCCTCTGCTGGGACAGGGCGGAGCTGCAGCTGCTGGGTGGGGATGCTGCAGCTCCGAGCAGAGAAGGAATGCAGCCCTCTCTCCATAAATCTGGCTTTTCAGCAGTCCTGGCGACTTGCTGTGCAAAACTACAGCTTGGTGCTCTGAGCTGCATTATTATCCTCCAGCTGCTTGTTCAGGGGCAGGGCTCCTGCCCGCAGATTGCCTGGAAGGTACCAAAATAGCAGCACAAGGATGGGAACAGGGCAGCAAATCCACTTCATCTGGAGAGGTGTCCCCTGGAAAAGAGCTAATCCCACATGTCCCAGATGGAATCTGTTCAGTCCCCCTCCATGGCATTGATATTAACTCAGAGAATCTCAAACAGTGGAACTGTGTGAGCTGGAAGCCATGAATAAAATATTACTGGAGATATTCCCTCGTGAAAATAAACTTGGTTTGACTTTTTTAAAACTGAGTCATTTTATTGCCCTGAAGTGAGCTTGGCTGGTGAACTGGAACCTCTTGAGGGGTGATCACTGTTCCTGACTGACCAAAATCCTGGGTGTGAAAGGGAAGCCACAAACAAGATGAGGATGTGGGGCAGACTGAGTTGGCCAAGCAGCTGAGACCACGTGTGCTGGCTGTCAGCAGGTGCTTTCCTGACACAAATTCTCAGCACAACTCTTACACAAAGCCTGACCTGCTTCCTCACCCTCAGTCAGATCAAGGGTTGCAGGTTGGGCTTCCCTCTGCCCTGGATAGTCCTTGCTATAAACACCTTCATAATGTGCATACCAGCAAGAGGAGAACACAGGGTTCACCAACCCAAATAAATCCCATCAAGGGCTAAGAAACCAGCCCAGGTAATGTTAAATTGCTCCAATGGATCCTGGCACAAAGGAAAGGGCAGCTTTGCCCAGGAGGAGGGTGACCAGCCTGGCTGAGCTCACATCCATGGATCTGTGGGATACAAGCCTGACTCACCAGCCAGGATCCCACAGCACATGGCACTGGGGCAGCCACATCATCCCTGAGCACAATGGCAGGGAGGAATGGGCACCTCCTTTTAGCAAAAAGCAGCCAGGAAGCAAGATCAAGAAAGGTGGGTCCTCCCCAGACCCTCACAGGACATTGAGGAATGAGAGCACTTTCAGCCCAAACACTCTGAAGGAATGCTTGGAAGCTGGATGGAACTGCCAGCAGCATAACCCCAAATACCCAGCAGGGTGTAGGTGCTCACCCTAACCCTTCTGACCCACTGCATTCATGGGAGATCCAGGAGCTGAAGCAAAGGAAGCTCCTCTCCCTCAACCAGCAGCAAAGACCTCCGTGTCCCTGCTGGGAACAGGCCCTGGGATGGAGGGAACCCAGCAGGTGAGGTTGATAAGGAAGCCAGGCCTCACAAACACCACAAATGCCTCCATTTCACCCCAAGCAGCACAGCTGGTGGGTAATGCCTTCTCCTCCCAGAAAAAAGGGCCATAAGGATGTAAGAACCTGGCAGAATCTCTGCCAGGGTCACCCCAGTGCCACAATCCCCTCTATGCCAACTCCAGAAATGGAGTGGAAATGCTGCAAAACTTTGCCTTGAATGTTTCTGTGCACTTCCCTGTGCACCACACCAAACTCTATCCTGGCCTAAACCCCAAATTCAGCATGAAGTCAAGCCCCCAAATGCCTGTGTGGGCAGGCTCAGCCCTGCTGTCGTGGGGAGCAGGGCAAGAGGAAAGCGGATTTCCTTCTGGCTTGGAGTTTGCTGCTGCAAGGCTCTCTATAAATAGGTCCTTGCACAACAGCCTGTCCCCACAAGTCAAAACCTCCAGGAAAACAGAACTCAAGGGTTTTCACAGCCCCACACCAGTGATAAAACACTGCAATCCTGGAATTCTGTTGGTGCCTGATAATCAGCAGCAGCGTTGTGCCTCCATGGCTCTCAGCAGGGTGGGGGATCCAGCACTGAAACAAAATCAGGGTTTGCCTGAGTACCCTGATCTTGCTGGAAGGAGAAATGTTTTTCTGCTCTTGGTGGTGTTTCTAGGGAACTTTTAGGGAATGCCAACTGTCCTTCACTGAAATGCTGTCCCAGCTCCGAGCCCTCTCCCCTCACAGGGGTGGGGAGCAGCCTCTGGGGCTGTGTTTTTATCATCTGTCCACAAGGCAGGGATGGATTTCTGCCCCAAGGCAGCAGCAGCAGGAGATAAGAAGCAGCCACAGCACCTGGGCACGAGGTTATTTTTAATCTGATTCTTAACTCCACCTGAGGCTGGCAGTGAAATAAAGCTCAGCACTGCGGGCAGGGTGTGGGGGCAAGTTGAGCTGCCCAGTTCTCAGCGGTGCCTCTCCCAGTGCCATCTGCTGGTCACCTCCTGGCTGGGCTGGGCTGGACTCAGAGCTCAGAGCAGCCTGCAGCCAGCTGGGCTCCTGCTGCACTGCTGGGGCTGCTGGGCAGCAGAGCCACCAATAACCTCTAACAGCATCAATTGTACCTCTGGAGCTCAGATTGTACCAACACACATGTGGATTTTTTTTCCCTGACCAGACACACACAAGTTACACATCAAGAAGGGTTTGTATTTAAATTCAAATACACTGAAATGATGCAATGAAGCCATGCAGGGAAAAGCTACATGAAGGAGCTGGTGGCCTCTCTCAGCTCTGAAGGTTTCTCTTCTGTGTGTGCACAGAGGTGCAGGGACACGTGAAAAATAAATCTGTGGCATTGGAGTGACTGAGGAATGGGATATGTGCCAGAGAGCAAGAGAAAGGGAGGAGAAGAGAGGGAGGAGGCAAGGGCTGCAGAGTGTGAGGAGGAAAGGGGAGAACAGCTGGGCAGTACTGGCCAGAGCTCCACCAGAACCAGGAGGAAACAGAAATCCTCAAAATATCCATTTTAATTGGATAAGATAGGAAAGAGATAAAACATGTCCAAAACGGAAAGAAACACACAGGGAGGGAAAAGAGCCTTTCTATGGGAAACTCCTCCTGACAAATACCAAAGCCAACCTCCATGGCTCATCTACAAACACCAAAGCCAACCACCATTTCTCACTGTTCCCAAGTCACCCTGGTGCCCCCAGGGTCAGCCATATCGGTTTGTGGGTAAGTGGGAGAGCTCAGCACTTCCAGCCTGGAAATGGAACAGAAGCCAGGAAAAAGAAGAAGCATTCCAAGTCACCAGCATTATGGCAAACACC
>JAWWMS010000114.1:2519544-2544782 GCA_035048045.1 Chlorospingus semifuscus | reverse complement strand
GGAACAGCCCCTGGGCTGCCCAGCCTGATGAGAACAGGGGCAAGCAGAGGGTTGATGCCTCTGCCCTGAACCATCAGGAGAGGAAGAACAGGGTACAGAGCTGAGATGGCCCCAAACAGCTGGGAGTCTCAGGGTTGGCTGAAATAACCAAACCATCTGACAGGGTATGTGCAATGCAGCTTTCCTTCTGCTCACACAAGGAACAGCCCATGGCCCACCCCAGGGAGCAGCAGCCACTGCATGGGGACAGGGACAGGAGCCACATCCATTATGACCCCAAACACCCCATTATCCTTTCCTATGTCTGGTAGTGTCACCTGCTCATCCTTGGGAACCCAGCAGGGAGGGATTCCAAGTGTGCAAGGAAAAAGGGCTGCACCCTTTCAACCCCACCACAGGGATCAAGGGGGTCTCACACTGGGTTTAAGCTCCAGAAACCCTTTGTGCACTGCCCCAAAGCTTTGGGATCCCAGAATTACCTCAGCTTTTCCAGGGAGTTTCTGGCCAGAGTCATATCCCTGTTCTCCCATCCCTTCCTCCACCCTCCTGAAGGTTTCCCCCCCCCCAAAACTGCTTACACCCAGGATTGTCCACAACACCTGCCAGGCTCTGCTCCAGCACAGAAGTGACCAAGCCTGGGTTTCCACTGACTCACATCTCAGGGTCTCCAGTGGGGCTGGCCGGTGTCTAACAGGCTCCTGCTCTGCTGTGGGAGTAACAGGATCTCTCTCTTTTCTCCCTACTTGCCTGGATTTATGAGCTCTGGAGGAGTTTATCGCCTTCCACGCCTCAAAGTTTGGCTAAAATCAACTGGATTGTGAAGGAAAGATGGAGATTGTTGCTGGGAAGAAAAGAAAGGAGGGACAGGCAGGGCTGTTGCATCAACTTTGTTCAGAAAATCAGGCTAAAACCTTTCCCAAACTGCTCCTTTTTCACAAAGTGTTTCTAATGACATTTTCCTAACAAAAGTGTTCTGACTTGTCATTTAAAATTACACTTCCCTTAGAAAAAATGTACCAAAAAAGGTTAAATAACCCCTCAAAGCTGACATGCAATATGAAAATAAAAATCAGGAAAAGGGAAAAGGGTCATTAACACTTGTATTTAATTGCAAAAATTAAAAACTTTTTATTCTTCTTACATACAAATCTCATTTATTTACATACTTTACAGGCTTTTCCCAAGTATTTACAAAGTTTGCAATATATTAAATTAGGACCATCCATAAAATTCTGCATTAAGTGCATATTCACATTCTTTTTTTTTTTTTTAAATCCATCACTAAGTTTAGTGTTCAGCATTGAAACAGTCTTTATAGCATATATAGCTTTACTTCCCAGCACCTCTGAGCCTTTAGAATGTGGCTCCCCTCCCCAAGACAAGGAGATAATGCTAAAAATAAATCACCTGCCATTTGTTTGAATCTCCAAAGCAAAGAGAAGTCCAGCATCTCCCTTGTCTAACTCAGCAGGACACTAAATCTGCCCTTTACAAGGAGGAGGTTCCTGAAGAGGAGGATTTCGAGTTCTACCTATAAAATTTACCAAGAGGAGAAAAGTTTGGTTTGCAGGAAGCAAAAACTCTTTGTGCACCCATCAAAATGGCCTCACCCCAGGAAATGTTCCATTTTCTTGGGGGCCACGGGGCTGAATGAGGACCTGGGATTGGGGTGTGGAAATTTCCCTCCTGGAGGGAGGGAACAAGAGGGTTCCAAGGCAGAAGGATCCCCTTTTCTGAGACACTGGGGATTACAGAGCTCACATCTCTACCATGAGATGCTCTCCTGCTCCCCACCTCCTCCTGCTGCTGCTGCTGGAGCCCAGGAGACCATGAGGGAAGGGAGGTGCTTTGATCCAGCCCAGACAAAGCAGCTTCTCCTCCAGAATATTCCAAAAACAGGCCTGGTGGGAGAAGCTGCAGTCTGGAGACTCATGGGGAATCTGACTCAAAAGAGACCCCTCAGGGGAATCGATGTGTGCAATAACAGTGGGCAGGGGAAAAAAAATGAAAAGGAACAAAGAAAGCAAAAAAAAGAATCAATAGAAACTGCCAGGTTGGCTCCGTGGGGGCCGCTGATTTCCTGGTACTGCAGTAAATCACAATAATCCTTTCTCCTCGTTTCAGTTACCCTGAGTTCAGGACTGACTGACAGCACTGGTCAGTGACCCTGCTTTGGGGAGCAGCTTTAAACCACGATCCTCCTGCCCAGCTGATGGGGACAGCCCATCCTTCCAGCCTGGCAAGGGCAGAGGTGCCCCCTCCTCTGGGCTCGTGGGTAGTACCGATCTCTGGGGTGATTTCAGAGCAGCTTTGCAGCCTTTGGGATGTGGGGTGAGGAGGAATCCATCTCCCAGCTCACAGCCAATGAGCTCTGAAGCACACAAAGTGATTTTAAATTGTATTAACTGGGAACTTGTGTGAGCTGGGCAGAGTGGGAGATTGTCCAAACCAGCACAGAGAGTGCAAAAGGGGAGCTGAGGTGAGGGAGACCATGGTGGGACACCCCCTCTGTGACTCATGTGATCATGGCTGTGAAACCTCAATAGCTGCAGGAACAGCCCTGTCCCACCTCAGCAGGCCACTAGGACCACCAGCCTCCCCAGGGAGGTCCTGCAGCCTTTCCAGGGACTCTGGGAAGCTGGAGCTCTGGATGTGGAAGACGACCAGGTATCAAAACCTCCCTTTGGCCATCCCGGTTCTGCCATTGTGGCCTCACCTCTGGTTTTCCCACCGTGGCTCCTTGCCTGCCCTGGGATGTGGAAGGTGGGAGCACCACTCCTCTGGCAGCTGGAGACAGGAGCTGCTCTGGAAGCTGTGCTGCAGACTGGGGCTCTGCACTTGGGCCAAAATTGACTCTTTATCAGCAGGAGAACTGCCCTCCTGTTTTAGTTTAGCAGCTAATTCCTTACAGCCTTTGGAAGAGGAAGAGAAAATATACCGGAGAGCTTAAAAACAAATGATGTAAGCTCCGAAGGGAGCGAGGCTGGGACATATGCAATGTATCTGAGACAGAGCTGGAAACTTATGCAGAGCCCATAAAGTGCACTTGGAAGGCTGCTCTGCAAACAGGCCAGACTCACCAGCTCCTGTCCAACCAGCTGCAACTCTTCGAGGAAGGGAGAAGCACTACGTGAGAACATTTCTGCTAAAAACCTGCCCCTTCCTCCCCCCAGTCCAAACAACAACTGTAAATAGATCCATTTTCTCTGCTTCTTCCTGAAAGAGCCAGACAGCCACAATGGCTTAAGTGTGACTCTCAAAATCCAGGCATTTCACAGACACTTGGGAATTGTCTCCGCAGCTCTTTTACAAGTTACAGTCAAGGACACTTAGCAGTGACAGTGTCACCAAACCGCCGCAATCTCAGCAAGAATGGCTCCAGCAGCATCTTTGAGCAAATGCTTTACAAAAATGGGTCAGATACAAAAGCAGTAAAGAGGTGAAGTAACCTGGTCAGCCTTTGAATTTGATTTGAGAAGCTGCCAAAGTGTAAATAGCAACAGTCACTAATGAGGCCCTAATTCTGCCATCACTGAACTCCCAAATTTCCATTAACTAAGACCCAGGCTTTAAGAGGAGGGAGAGCGGTGGTGTGTGTGTGTGTGTCTTGGCATGTACAAGATTGAATGCAGTGTCATGAGTGTGAAATACACTCCAAGCAGTGAGAACACTAATGGAGTTCTATTAGTCCAATTCCCTTTAATACTTGGTAACAAATTGTATCAGTCCTTTTCTATCCTGAGAGAGCCAGACTCTCCTCTTTTGGTTCTACTAGATCTGGTGTGTGTCCAGCACCGAGGGCCATGCACAGACTGACACAGGTGCTGGGCTTGTTCTCATTGTTTTGACAGGAGAAAAACAAGGGTTATGCATAGAAATGTTTGTAGTGTCAAGGCCTCAGACTGAATTCTTTGGAGCAGGAGCTGTCCTCTGCCTTATTCTTGTACAGGAGCCAGAAGTGGTCATCCCACTTGGCAGCTTTTGTCAACTCCTAATCAGATTAGCACAATGTTTGCTCCCATTCCCCTCAAAAACAAAGGCTGGACAGACATTTTCCCAATCTGTCATTTTACATGTACCTAAAATATTTACAGAGAAAAAGGCTCTTGCTCCTGAGAACAGAATTAACTCGCTGTCAACCAAAATCCCTCCCAACTCCATATTACCAAGTGTGAGAGAGTATGTCCTGAACTCCAGCCCTGGCCTATGAGTTCAGCCTGACACATCTGTAAATGATCTTCAGCAGTGGGATCAGACCCAAAGGATCAGACTTGGAAGGGACTGGAGCATCCGCAGTCTGCAAAGCCCGAACCCGAGCCTCTCTCAGGGCACTGGAGACAGCGCTGCTCCAGCAGCAGGAAACACGCAAAGGCAGCTTGGAAAGGACCCAGGAAAAACCAACGTTCATTCTGAAGACAGAGTTCCAGGTCTGGAAGGAGTCAATGCAAAAATATGCCAGGGAAGAGGGAGGTTTCAGGTGCTCCCAGAGGTACCGAGGGCTGGGAATGCAGGCAGTGCCTCCAAAAACAAGGAGCAGCTGAGAATGGCTGGGCAGCCCTTGGTGTCTGAGGTGAAAGCTGGACAGAGCTGCTCTCTCCCAGCCCCAGCTCCATCCAGAACTCCTCCACTGCCAGCACCTCCGAGATGTGTGTTGGTGTTTTTGCAGGAAAGGAAGTGGAGGTGAAGAAAAGCACAATTACCATTTGACTCACTCACAACCTGCTGACAGAGAGCTGCAGAAGGGTGATCACAACACAGAGAGGCCCAAAGGGATTCTTTTGGTACAAGAAGGATGCAGTGGGTGAGAGTTTCTGCCCTCAGGCTCAAGGCTCTCCCCAGGCAGGGAGCAGGAGCCAAGGTCAGCTCTGCAGGGCTCACACAGCTGCGGACGTGAGGGAGAGCTGGGACACATCACCAATTCATTCCCTTTATAGAACAGGCCTGACTACACAGGCTCAAAGCTTCCTCCTCAGGAGGAATGTACACAGAAATGTCACACACCCCATCCACTCCCAAACCCCCCAGGAAGTTTCAGAAGTGCCATAATCCACAAAGAACATAAGGTGAATCTCATCCTGAGAAATCCATCTGCTGCTCCTGGAAAAAAAAACCCTTTGCTGCAAACTCAGGGCTTACCTGAGGGGACAGGGAGGGTCATAAATAGCTTGAGCTTCTCCCAAAATACATTTGAGGAAAGGCAAAGGATTACCTCAAGGGTCAGGAAAATAGTCCTTTTTAAACACTGTAAACATGCAGGGTGGCAAAGCTGCCTGCCCCAGTTGCCCCAGCTCGCTTCTCTCAAGACGTTGCCTTGGCTTCAAAGCTGAAAGTCTTCTTGTCCTGGTAACAGCTCTGTTTTCCCACCCCAGCATCCTTAGCTGGCAGCTCCATCACAAATCACAGCTGGGTCTGTCCCTCTGGCCATGAAGCTCATTGTCCAGTGATCTGTGCTGGCATAACCTTGGGAAGAGGCAATGGAGAGGCTCTGTTAGATGAACCCATCCTTAATGAGTGCTCCCATTTCCACAAAGGGATGTGGTCATGCTGGAGCTCTTTGGAAAGATAATTCCCTCAGTGGGCACTGGGTTTGCAACACCCATTGTGCACCCACACTGCTCAGCTTGGAGCATCTTCAGTGTTGGAGTTCTAGGCCACAAACTCCCAGTCCAGGAGGATCACTCCCTGTGCTGTGACAAGCAGGCACACACCAGTCTGGAGGTGACAATGGCACAAACCACCATCCCAGGTGTCAGACAGAAAAGACCCAGCTGGAAGCCATCTCCTGATTCCACTCCCAGCCCCTGTAAGCCACAGCTCTGGTACTCACCCAAATCCCCAGCTTCCAGCTCCACCTTGAACACCTCACAGTGTCCTCTGCACGTGTCCAGAGGTGACACAGTCAGGGTGAGCTGCCCACTCCCAACAGCAAAGAGGCTGTGCAGGCTGTAGCTCTAGGACAAGAGGAGAGGATTTCAAAAGCTTTCCTTGGCTCTGTCTGCCCAAAGCAGGGACAGCCACTGCCCTGCAGGCAGGTGAGACAGAACAAACAACAAGTTTGCTGCTCCATCATTTACCAGTGGAGCACAGAATTTTAGCTGAGGTCAGCTGCATGCAAGGGTTCTCTTCTGCTCCAAGGCAAGGCAGGGCCTGCACATCCCCACAGCTCAGGAAAACACAGAGGAGGAGATCAGGCCAGTGAAGTGTCTCAAAATGAGTGAGACTTACTGCCAGAACAGCTCCTAAAATGCAGCTCTTAAAACAATTCTGCCCAGCTGTGCTCAGAAAAACCTCACTCAGCTATAGAGCAAGGCCAGACACACGAATGGAGCAGGCAAGGGGTGCTGGAACAAGGTGATCCTTAAAGTCCCTCTGTTTCTGTGACATTTCCAGCTCCAAGGGAGATGGGCACAGAGTATCTTCTGCCCTAAACTGGACATAAGTTCTGGGAGGCACAGCCACCTTGAGATGCGACTTTACACAGGGATGGACAGAACTGAGACAACCCCAAAAGCTCCTTTTCAGGACTGAATCAGCTAAAAATACTCTGCAAATCCCACAAAATCTCAGAGCTGCTGGGAGACAACTCATGGACAGAAGAGAATGCCTTTGGAATTAATTTCTCACCTTATTCCCCAAGTCTGGGTGGCGGATGAGGAAGCAGCTCTCCAGGGACAGTGTCTTGGGGAAGGACAGCAAAGAGGAAGCAGGGAAAAATTCCTGGAGAATCCTGGATCTATTCACAGACTTGTTCCTAAACAAACCAGCCCATATTAAAGAATCACCATACAATGACAATGTTTGCATTTAAAAGCTACTTTTCAGATAAAATTCTTGCCAGACATTCATGCTTGATAAACAGCATGACAGACTGGCCCTGGGAGTCAGGAGCAAAATTCAACTTCAACCTCTAAATCTGCTCCTCCCCACTCTCTTCTGGGCTCCTGCACCAGGACCATGTAAAGAGGGAGCAAACAGATCCTTATGGATACCTGAACTTCATTTCCCTCTCCTTTTCCTTTAAAATGATCCAAGTCATTAACCAGATCCATCAATTACAAAAGATGCAGAGAGGTGACAACAACCATATCTGAATCCACATTGTGAGGCAGGGGGGATCCAAGGCTATTCTCCAGACCAGGATATGTAACTGAAAAAGGCCAGGTGGGGCTTTTTATCTTTACATCCCTGTCTAGGGGATTAATTCTTCTGTACCCTGACCATCCCTCTACCAGTGCTGGCTCTGAGACCTCAGAGAGCTCTGAGTTGTTCACATGTCTTGTTCCCATTAAAGGCTTTGGCAAAGAGCTTTTGGATAACAGGAGCAGGATTAGAGTTGGCCATATTTTCTGCCCAAGACCAAACACAAACTGCAGAATTCTTTGACTTTCCATTACTTCTCAGTGTTTGCAGAAGTCATGGCATCTCTTCTCAGTCAGCACCAGTGGTGGAGGATTTCCACTGAGCAGACAGAGGTGATAGAAACGTGAACCACTTGTCTCAGGTGATTTGATCACAGTCCAGATGATTTACAGCCTGAAGAACAGTCCCTGAGATAATTTTATCTTATCAGAGGAGCAATAACTGGAGACCAAGCACCAACTCTCCATTTTTAGTGCAGAAGTCTCGTCCTCAGAACAAATCAGTGCCAGCAAGCAGAAGCAGCCTGAATCCCACTCCTGTACACCCTTCCTCCAGTTAAACTGCAACTTGCAGGCACTGGTGGCTCACACAGGCAGAGCCTGAGCACCCCTACAGAAAGGATGTGTCCATCCATCCATTACATGGTTTGTCTGACTCACCAGGGAAAGAAAAATGGGCAGCTCCATAATTCAGCTGAATTTTCTTCTATTATAACCTCTGCCAGTTCTGGATCCTGGGACTGAAAATGCTTCAGTTCTTCATAGGAGAGGTGCTGCCCTGTCTTAAAGAACATGAAACAAAGATAAAAGCTGTGCCCACAGGGTTGCCCCCTGCTCCCATTTCCCTCCCACTAGAAAACATTCAAGAGCAACAGCCACATGGATTGCTAAGTGTTCAAATGCAATGATCATTAGTCAGAGGAACAATGCAGGGAGCTCTTTCCTCCCACATCTTTACAGGAGTGAAATATCTTCTCAGACACATGTCCTGAATGAGCAGTTTGAGTTCATGGGTGAAAATACTGGGCAGGGGTTTTGGGCTTGTGCTGTTCAAGAGTTTGGAGTCATCACCCAGCCTCACAAATCCCTGCATTACCTTGATTAGAAAAGGCTGATGCCTCTGGAGCTTTTCTGATAGCTCTCTGAAGTCTGTCACTATGTGAAGGCTTTTCACAGCAGAACAGACTGTGCAGTTTGCAGGAAGCGCAGAAGTGTTCTGTCTGCAACCTGCTGCCCACCAGTCCTGGCATTCTGGGGAAGAAACAAGGGAAACCTCTTTAGTAAGACCAAAAATGGAATGGAAAGGAGACAAATTCAATTACAAACTCATTATCCCTAACAGGAAACATTGAGATTTCTTATAGTTTCTGATGGCTGTAACTCAAAAAGAAGCAGCTTCACCAGCAGGGAATGTTTCCAGCACATTTTGGAGATAGAGCTGAAGGTTGTGAGCAATGGGAGAGCTCATGGAAATTATTCCATTTCTCTGTACATGAGGCACACAGGCTCAGCTACCCTTCCATGAGCAACAGAGGGATGCAACCATCATATGTAGTGTAATTAAACTGAAACAACTCCATAAGCAAATGAGCAACCCAAAGGTGTTATCAGGAGGTAACACCCAGTAAACCAAAAAGAGATTCAGGGTGGAAAAAGTAACTCTTACATGGTTGGCACTGGTGTCACGAACCCTGCTAGGACATACATGAAACCATCACCCTCCCATTCACCACTGTGTTAATTTAGAAATTTGTCCCAGGCAATGGTTGCCCAATCTCTGATGTGCAGAAGATGCTGGGAAATGTCAGATTTCACCAGGACATGCTGCTGCTGTTTTCATTCATCCCATGCATTGACCTGAAGATGAAACTGGGAGAAAAGTCCCAGCACGAACAAACTCTGGACCACAGCCACACTCATTTTAAATTCCAAAACTTGTTGTTACACCACAATCAGCTGAACTGGCCTACAATGAACACTGCATATGTTTACATCTTCAAAATTTTATTTTTTACATGAAAACACAACTTGATGCCTATATCCCACCTCCCTCTTCCAATTAACAGCTCTCCCAAAAAACTAATAAATATTAAGAGAAGGGACTTGTTGCAGCAGGGAATGGGCAGGACAATGCTGAACACCCCATGCATTTCTATGGAAATGATGTGCAGAGCAGGCACCACTCTGAAAGGGTGTGGCTCTAATTTGCAGAACCACACAAAGACCAAATTCCAACTCCTGGCCCTGACAGAGACATCCCAAACTCCCACCCTGTGTCTGAGAGTGTTGTCCAAGCACTCCTGGAGCTCCAGCAGCCTCAGGGCTGTGCCCATTCCCTGGGGAGCCTGTTCAGTGCCCAGAATCTCTGGATGAAGAACCCTTCCCTGATATCCACTCTAAATACCCCTAACACAAATTTTTTATTTAGAGATACAGCAGCAAGTTGTGAGAAATGAGAGCTTAATGGAAATTCCACTTCAAACACGGATTTTATGGCAGTGACAGCCCTGGTTCTGCAGCTTTAATCCAACAGGAGAGGCTTAACTTGGGCAGTGGCAGCAAACCCATCCCAGGCCTGATCTGTCAGGGTGGGTCAGGAAAAACCCAAGGCCTGGGACACATCTCATGTGAAATATCCAGGGATCTGTCCTCACCAGCAGGCCCACCCTGCCAGCACATGCCAAACAGCCCCAAAGTCTCCTGGACATTGCTGCAGGCAAGCTTGGAAAAATGGAGGGGATGGCAAAGGGAGAAGGAAGAGTGAAGTCTGGCTGAAAAATCAAAGATGCACAGCAGCTTTTTGGGGCAATAAAGACCATGCACAAGCTGCTTGTCACTGCCACTGCAATTTCCAGCCACACTCATGCTCCTGCACAAGGCTAAGAAGGGATGAGCAGCACTTCAGAGGGAAACTCTTGTTTTATTTTCCCCTCTGACATCTGCAATGGGCCACAAGGAATGCTACAGAGGATTTATGTTCATTTGGACATAACAACAAGGAGCAGACTGGGATTCATTTTGCTTCTTTATTGCTGAGTATTTGCAACTCCCAAATGCTGCATTTCCCACCCTACTGCTGGGATATGGACAGAAAGGGATCAGGATATAATTCCTAGTCTTTCTGGAAGAGGCATCTACATTGCTTTCAGGGGAAGGGGAAAAAAGGCAAAACAAAGTGTAAAATCCTTCTTGCAAGCAGAAGTCCCAGTCCCATGAGAAACTGCTCCAATGTACTTTCCCTCCCTGCTCACAAGAGAAAAAAGAAAATCTTTGTTCCACTGCCTGTGGAAAGCTTCAGTTTTACAACAACAAAAAAACTCAACTCACAAAAAACAGCTGGTCAGTGACAGGAAACAAAAGGCTGAAAGATCTCACCAGAGAAAGGGCAGTCGCTGTGAAGAGAACACGAAAACATCTCTATGGTCTGTCATCAGATGGGGCGTAGCAAGGCTGTAATTTCTCTCTGGGCAAAACTCAGAAACCTCATCCTTAAGCATTAAGCACAGTTGTCCCCAAATTTTCCCTCTGGGCTCAGGGCAGTACCCCACGGAACAGGATGCTAATCAGCTTGACAGTACAGAGCTTGATTCCTCTTTTGAGCCAGCCTGGGATATTTGCATTCTCAATTGCTCGATTCAGGAGGTGATTTCTTTTCCCCATGAATAACCAGAGCACAGCACTGGCTGAGATGCATTTCAAATGCTGCAAGTGGGGTTGTGGGATTTTTTTTTTCCCCCTAGTAATTAATCTTTTAGATTTATTGTGGAGGGTGTTAGTCTGTGCACCAGCATGTGTGTGACTGGCATGACAAGTACAGGCAGAGCCTGCCCTTCCCAGGGAGGGTGGGAGGAGAGATGGAGCACACAGGAGCCAACTGCCACTGGGGACCAGGACAGGATTTTACCCAGGATGCTGATTTTGTCTCCTTACCCTCCCTGCATTCCTTTTACATTATCACCCTGCCTGCCCAGACACCCTGGGGATTGCTCTGGTGGAGGCTGAGCGCTGTCTGTGCACACACACACTGCTCAGGGATGCAAATGGAAGATGCTCTTTTCATCCCAGCACAGCCCTCACACCATGGTCCCATCCACTCCCATCCGCACGGTGAAGTGCTGGGCGTGGGCAATTCTCCCTGAGGAGCTGGAGTGCAGGAGAGCAGCTGGAGCAGTGACACATCCAACTATCCATTACAGGACAGAAGTGTGGCCAACTTCTCCCTGCTTTCTCACCCCTTTTTGAGGGGCAGCCTTTGGTTTGTTCAACAGAACTTCAGTTCCCCATCGGCCATAACCACCTCATATTTCCTTTTATGTGTTATTATTTCTCCAGAACAAGAGCTGCCTTCTCCCCTGTGTCAGGAGAGCTCCTAGCAGAGCCAGGCCTGGGATTTTCAGCTGCTAACACAGCACAGACCAAAAGATAGCAATCTTCCCTCAAAACACATCTATGATTAATACTACAAGGAGTTTATGACTCTACTTTCCACTATGCAGAAAAATAATTTTCAAGTCACCCTCAATTTAAAATGAGCACCCCGCCCTTCTTGGCTGTTTTCACAGAGGATCTCCCAAATTTTTGGCTGCCCACAGCACTAGAGAGGGGTGTGTGTGCACAGCCCCAGAGATGCTGGGTGTGGATGATCAGATTGTAAACTCAAGGCTTCTGAGAAGACCTGGCCCTGCTTCTGCCCATTGCAGCAAAGCAAATTAACTGATGGAAACTTGCCCACATGGATGTGAGAGCAGGATCCCAGCAAGCCCTGCTCTCTTCAGGGACTATACAGAGGGGGCAGGATCAATCTGCCACTGCAGAAAGTTCAAAGGGAAGTCTCTAGCAGGGGGAACTTTTGTTCCTGCAGGATCCAGAGCCAAGGGCTGCTCCTGACCCTAACAAAGTGTTCAAAACACAAAACCCTCCTGCTTGTAGCACTGCAGGTGCTGAGGCAGTTTGCTGGCTCCCCACCACACTGCTTTGCTCCCCAGCACTCAGGGCTGCAAGGCTGAAGCAATCTCCACCAGGCAAGCACCCGCCAGGTCTGCACAGGCAAGTCTGGTCCCAGGGAGAGCCCCCAAGACTTCACAGCCCCCCAGATGTTGTGTCTGCAGGGGCTGCTGCTGCCATCACCCACAGGCACTGACAGGAAGCTCCACAGAGGACTGGTTGAGGTACTGAGCAGCTGCACAACCTGCAAAGGCTGGTTCCAAATCCCAGATCCTTCTTTGTCAGGATGAGACTATTCCCCAGACCTACCACATACTTCACTGGGGCCAATCCTTGGAATATTCAAGCAAACATAGAATGAAATCCTTGGAATATTCAAGTAACTTCAGCAAGCACTGGATGAACTCCTAAGAATGGCTGTGCACTGAATATTCCCCAGACATTTCTCTGTCCTTTCTTGTAGTTCCATTGTACAGACCTGGGTGTTTCAGTAAAAGGGGATTCTGCCCCTCTGCCCTGCTCAGGTGAGACCCCACCTGCAGAGCTGCCTCCACCCTGGGACCCCAACACAAGAAGGATGTGGAGCTGGAGTGAGTCCCAAGGAAGCCACAGAAATGCTCTGAGGGCTGGAGCCCCTCTGCACTGGAACCAGGCTGGGAGAGCTGGGGTTGTTCATCTGGAGAGGAAAAGGCTCTGGGGAGACCTTGGATCCCTTTCCAGTGCCTAAAGGAGATCCCAGAGAGCTGGAGAGGGATCTGAGACAAGGTCAGGATGAGGGGGAATGGCTTTCACTGCCAGAGGGCAGGGATAGATGGGATATTGGAAAGAAATTCTTCCCTGGGAGGGTGGGGAGGCCCTGGCACAGGCTGCCCAGAGAACCTGTGGCTGCCCCATCTCTGGAAGTGTTCAAGGCCAGGCTTGAAGGGGCTTGGAATAACCTGGGATAGTGAAACAATTTAGGCATCAATTCATGATCACAATCTATAACACAGGTAAATCCCATCATTCTTACTTTACAAAAGTAAGAATTCCAAGCTCTGGAATTCTTAGCTACCAGGAACAGTGGTGGCACAATTTGGAAGAGGCATTTGGAGCACTTTGTTGCACAAGCAACGTTTCCATCTTGCTGCAGGTTCTTCACTAGGCTAAAAATTAATTTGATCATTTATAATGTCATGCCAAAGTCAGGCTAAACTGATGGGCTCTTAAGTAAGTCAGGCAGGAAACAAGGATTATTAATTACAGCCTGCAAGTCCTGATTAAGGACTGCATCACAGCAGGGCTTTAAATATATACTACAAAGAGTGTCCCTGTTCAGCACCAGATCCTCACCCCTCCCTCATATTGAACTTTTATTGTAGCTCTGGCTATACTGAATATATTTATGCCACGAGAAGAAAGCACCTCCCAGTTTGGTTCACAGCATTTTTAGGAACAGCAAGGAACAAAATAACAACTACAAAAAAGCCCATCAAGAACCCCTTTATTGTTGTTCTGAGTAGAAGTCAACAGCTTGAAGAACTACTCGTTCATCTCACTAATGGGTAACGGCTGCTCCACCAGCACAGGGATCATTAGTCAACCCCGAGCAAAGCATGAAAATGATTTTGATCCAACCAGACATTGTGAAATCAAGTCTGCTGAGCCGAGCCCAAGAGGAATTCACAGTCCACTGGGGCAAAAGAGCATTATTTCCAGGAAAAATCTGCACCTACCAGTCTCAAGAATGAAAAGCAGGGGCCAAGCTGTCAGGAAAGCATCCAAAGTCCAGCTGCACCTCTGGTTACCTGCCCCAGTGACAGCTTGTGCTGCACGAGCAATCTGCCTCAGAGAACAGCTTTGGAAACAAATCCCTCCCAGCTGCTGTCACCTGCCTGATGGTGGCCTCAGCCTGTACAAGGTTTGACATGTCTGTGTCACAAGTGCACACAGAGCTCTGCCAGGCTGCTAAATGCCTCTGCAAGAGGCCACCTATGGCAAACATTGCAGAGAAGCAAATCCAAAGTAAGGATTCATTCTGCAAATGAGGAACAAGAAATTTTGGAGGCTTCACAATATAGAAATAAAAGGAAGAGTATTTTGTGTTCCACAGCACCACAATGGTTTGGGGTTAGTTTACTGCCAGCAAACCCAAATAAACAGCTCACTGCCTGAACCAAGGCCAAAGTAACAGAGTATGAACAGCTTGGCAACACCCTGCCCTGCAAAGTCAGCCGTTTTCTTTCCTCTTTGAACGAGCCAACACATGTCTGCTGGTTGCTTTCAGGTTATATCATAAAAGGGTTGTTTACATACACAAAAGATCAGATAAACTGGCAGCTGTGCAGTGATGGGAGGCAGCCCTGCACATGCTGTGACCCACAACCACCTCCAAATGCTTCAGCCCCCAAAGCGGGTGCATGAAAAACAAGAGCAAAAACCAGCTCAACTTTGCTGAGGAGAAAAAAATAACATCCTTTGAGAGCAAGAAGAGAGGAAACAAGTTAGAAATCAGATCCTGCCTTACCTCCCAAGCAGCCTTATTGCTCAACCCTTCATTCTGAGCAGGCCCATGCTCCTTGGGCTCAGGAATGGGTCAGACAGAGCATGGGCTGGAAAGCTCATGGGGAAAGGCTGGATGAACATCTGGGTGCTCAGCTCACAAAGAAAGGTTGGATGAACACCTGGGTGCTCAGTTCACAGGGAAAGGCTGGATGAACACCTGGGTGCTCAGCTCACAGGGAAAGGCTGGATGAATATCTGGGTGCTCAGCTCACAGGGAAAGGCTGGATGAATATCTGGGTGCTCAGTTCACAGGGAAAGGCTGGATGAACACCTGGGTGCTCAGCTCAGAGGGAAAGGTTGGATGAACCCCTGGGTGCTCAGCTCACAAAGAAAGGCTGGATGAACCCCTGGGTGCCCAGCTCACAGGGAAAGGTTGGATGAACATTTGTGTGCTCAGCTCTCAGGGAAAGGCTGGATGAATATCTGGGTGCCCAGGATGCTCTCAAGAAGCAGCAAGTCTCCATGCAAGGCAGGCAGGCTGGATGCTCCCCTTCTGCAAAAAGCTGTGCCAAGGATAAAAACTTTCCAAGGCTGGAGTAAGAGAAGCATAGGGAAATGTTTTGCCTGCAAAGGGTTAAGATCAGGGAAGAGACAGGGGCTGGCCAAGTGCCAAGGCAAGCCTCCAGCTAAACCCAAGGTGGGCCAGCCAAGAGGCAGAGGCTGCTGCCCTCTCCCAGTAACCAGCTGCTGCCCTCTCCCAGTAACCCAGCCTGCTGTGACCCATCCCCACAAATAGCTCTGGCACCCAGCAGGCTTTAGTAACACACTGACAGGCCATTTACAAGGTGTTGCTAAACACTGCTCCTCCAGCTGGGCTCCTTTCTCTACAATAATTACACATAAAGCTGTAAACATGATTTTAGCCCTACTGGTCTAGGCAAAAAGGGGAATTTAACACTTCTTCTCCAAGCTGGGGATAACTTGCACAGGATCTCTTTTCCAACACTGAGATCCATGTGTGCTTTTGTCTGATTTTAGGTGTGCTGAGCAGTTACTGACCCAGCTGATTCTGGGCTGTGCAGGATGAGTGTGCCCAGGACCAAGTGTCATTATTAGAAGAAAAACTGGATTTTCTTTGAGGTCATTACAACCCCTGCTACCAGTACAATGTACAAATTGTCACATTGGGCCACAGCCTGTTCCCCACTGACAGACCTGCTCTGCTGAGGTTTTTGAGCTGCAAGGACTGAACTTACCATGGGCAGACACATGAGTTAATGTGAGAGCAGCTTAATGCTCTGCTCATCACATCATTGCATGGCTGGCAGGGAACAGTTACCAACCAGTTGACATCAAAAATCATATTTAGATATTAACAAAGCTGTAGGGATGACACAGTTGTGAAAGAAAGAAAAATCAGGTAGCGTGACCACCAGTGTGGTTTTAAAATTTCTGTTAAAAGAATGGAAAACCTCTTTTCATTTGGCTTTACTGAAGACTTTGAGAGCTCATGTATCCCTAATACTTCCTAATGCTTGCAGGGGAGAGAGGAGCACTTGTACCCCTATTTTGCACCAGAGAACTGAAACACAGAGGGAATCTCCTCTCTCCTCTTTTCCCCAGATCTGGATTGCTGCCCACCCTATTGCTCCTCACTTCTGAAGACTTACAGGACTCACAGAGACATGAAGAATTTTATGTGCATTTAAATAACAACTCCACACAAACTCCATCCCAGCCTGTGTGAGAAATTAATCCACAATGCACAGGTCCTACATTTCCCTGGAACAGCATTAGATAGCTGTAAGTTAACCCATCAAAATACACTGTGCTCCTTACAGCAGGTAGACCCAGAGGTCTGACAGCCCAGTGCCATTTATAACCTCTCTGGGGTTATAAATGAAGGGTTGATGTGCCAAGGGCAGCCAATGTGACCCAGCAACAGGGCTTTCACAAGCTCTGCATAAACACCAGCTCAGGAAGAGCAAATGCAAACCACATTTCCAGAGAGCTTTTCCCCAACCACAGGGATCTTGCCCTGGGAAAACAAGTGGAAGAGAGGCACAGACCCAAGGGTCTAAGAGTCAGCTATCAAGGAACAAAGGGTGGGAACATAAGGTTTAATATGGGAATTGATCTGGGGAAAAAAAGTCAGCAAGAAAGAGAGCACAGAGACAGGCAAAAAGGAAATTTACTTTGGACTCAATCCTATAAACAAAGCAAGAGAGTTTTGTGGATGCTGCTCCTCACCTCAGCTGCTCAAAGGTCCACCCACAGGCACTGACAGACAGACAGGCCTTGTCACCCACAAGGAAAGCACGAGGATGGAGGGCAGGTCACCATCAGCAGGAGGGAGCGGGGAGCACATCCTGCACCTCTGCACCTCCCAAAGCCTCACCATGACTCTGACTGGAGCTCTTGCCTCTCAGGGGAAACCCAACAACTGAGCTGCCCTTGTTCTGCAACACAACCTGGCTGCTCAGCCCACACCTCCCAGCAGAGCAGGCTCCAACCTCAACAGGAACAGAACCTCAACAACCTCAACAGGAACACAACCTCAACAGGAAAGCTCCCCAAAGCTCAGGAGGGACAGCACAGCCCAGGCTGGCCCTGCCTGCCCAGGCACAGAGGAAGGAGCCAGACCACCCGTGTCCATGACAGGGCAACGTGTGCCAGCACAGCCTCCAGCTGACAATAGGTGGTTTCCAACAGGAACAGCCCAAGCAGGCTTTGAACTGGTGCCCAAGCACAGAAAGCTCCAAGCTCCATCCTCAGCCCCCTCAGAATTTCCTTCCCAGAGCCCAGATTGGGAAAGGAAGAGGAGTCTGTACGTCGAGTCCCTTCATTAGTGGTTTTCTCTGCTGCTCAGGCACAGTGCAAACATCTCCCTTCCAGAGACAGGAGACTCAGATGGGATCTCATTAAGGCATATAAATATCTCCAAGGCATGCCAAGAGGATGTGCCAGACTTTTCCATGTGCCCAACAACATGTTTTAGCCACAAAGTAAAACACAGGAAATTCCACCTCAACCTGAGGAGGAACTGCTTTCCATGGAGGGTGGCAGAGCACTGGAACAGCTGGCAGGGAGGTCATGTCCCCCACTCTGTACCCATCCCAAACCCACCTGTTCCAGGCGACCCTGCCTTGACAGTGGGCTTGGACTGGGTGACCTGCAAAGGTCCCTTCCAACCCAAACTATTCTGGCATTCTGTGATCAGAGAACACCAGACCTGCTTGCAAGACCTCCTGGACTTAAACTCTCATCAATAAAGACACAAAATTCAGCTTTACCCCTTCCCTTCAGCAGACCACAAGGCCAAAATTAGGGGCAAAATAATACAACACACACAAAGCAGGGCTGAAAGGGCTTGGGGGATCACTCAGCCCCAAGCCATGGAACTGCCTCTTGCAGATCCCTGCTGGATGGCTTCACCAGTGTCCTCTGGGCAGCAAGCTGTGATGGTGACACCAGTGTCACTGGGACAGTGTCAGTGGCTGCAGCTGCCTGCTGGGAAGCCAGGACATGAGGGATTCCCACAGGAAGCCAGCCAAGGTTCAGCCTGGGTGCTGCACTCTCCCATTTAAATAGCCAGGGTCTTGTCCAGGATCAAAGTCACTCCAGCCAACCCCAGTCAATCTGCTAACTGGGACATGCTGTGGCTTCCACCACAACCTAATTCTGTGAAAAAGAGAGCAGGAACTGCCTCTCCCCTCTCATCTTTTCCCCAGAACTGGATTGCTGCCCATCCTATTGCTCATCACTTCTGAAGACTTACAGGACTCACAGAGGCATGAAGGATTTTATGTGCATTTAAATAACAACACTCCATCCTGCCCTTTTCCCTTGTTCCTCTGGATGTTTCCCCATCTCCTCATCATTCAGCTGATTTTCCCAAAGGTAGGCCAGAACTGCTCCTGCTCTTATTTATCTTTACAAGGAGATCCTCATGGTTTCAGGCAGCTCTTGTCCTACAAACTTTAGCTGTGCCAAGGAATCTCCCTGGGCTCTTCTCATCCAAAGGGACCCTGTGGTAGCTGAAGGAAGAACCCGTCAACTTTCTGGACAAAATCTGATTGAACAAACACAATAGAACCACAGAATGGTTTGGGTTGGAAGGGACCTTAAAATTCACCTTGCTTCACCCCATGCCATGTGCAGGGACACCTTCCACTGTCCCAGGCTGCTCCAAGTCCTGTCCAACCTGGCCTTGGACATTTCCAGGAATGGGGCAGCCACAGCTTCTCTGAACAACCTGTGGCAGGGCCTCCCCACCCTCACAGGGAAGAATTTCTTCCTAATGTCCAACCTGCCTTCATATTTAGCTAATTTCCCCTTGTCCTGTCACTCCAGGCCTTTGTGAAAAGTGAAATGAGCATTGAAATTCCCATTGGATTCCACCTCAATATAGGAGCAGGAGGGTGTTCACCCATGGAAAAGCTGGAATGCAGCAGATAAGCAGGCTCCTAATGTCAAGTGCTTATCAGAGCCATCTTCTCACTTTTGTTTTTCACTCCCAGAATATCCCAAATCATGAGGAATACGAGGAACAATGAGGGATACCCTGCCTCACCCATACAAACTGGAAACAGCAGAAATCCCATGTCAGCAAGAGGGAGGGAGAGAATGCAGAATGGTGCTGGCATTTCAGGGAGCCCTTTTTAGCTCTGGCAGGAAGGTCAGAGCCAACACAGACATCTCCAACACAATGAGGTGCCCAAGCTAAATATAAACATGGCAAGGGCATGGCTACAGGAGTTTGTTTTTACAGTGTGCCACATCCCTGCTCAAAATAATTCACAGCTTTATCATCACTGACAGTCTTTGTGTTCCAGCAGAGGCAGAGCCCAGGCTTGCACCCACCTGCCAGGCTAAGTCAGTGAAATGATTAACCAAGAATGAGAAATAGCCAAACTTTTCCATTTCTATTGTGCCATTCTAGGAAAATCTAGGATGTTGCTCTCCTGTGATGGGATCACCTCACAGGGAACCCTTATCTGACTTCCTCCCACACACACACATTGCCCTTAATGTCATGTAAACATGACAGCACTCAATCCCCCAGGCCTTTCCCAATATGCCACTTGGCAAAAACTCCTTTTCCTTAAACCAGGCCACAAGTTGAGCTTTTTACACTTTGCTCACAGATATCAAGATTTGGTTGAGAAACTGGTTTTGCCTTACTCAGAAATAAACAACAAAAGGTGACATTTCCCTAGCAGAGCTATCTCAGTTCTGGTTCTCAGAAGTGCAAAGATTTCTAGAGAAAAGGGAACTCTTGTGGAAGAAAGACCCGAGGTGTTAAAAGCAAGGAGAAGAGAATGTGCAAGAAGAAAATTATCAAGTTAGAGATAAAATATGCTTCAGTCCCAGTGAAGCTAGAACTCAGGCTGCTATTTTTAAGTTCAGTGGTAGGAAAAGGGAAAACCATGATGCCAAGCCAGCAACACATTTGTGGCACCCTGGAGACATTCGAGTGACTCTCGTGGCTGGTATTTAAGTTGGTATTTCTTGCTGGGCTTATGTTATAGCAGGGAAAACATTTCCTTACTCTCCAACATGTACTTCTTGGCAATGGGCAGGGACAGCAGCCGGATGTGCCCGACGAGGGAGCCCCAGGCCTGGGCTCTGGAGAGTGGTGCTTCAGGTGGCAGAGGGTTGTAGGGCTGGATCACCAAGTAAACAGTCAGCAACACCAGGCCCAGGGTGAGCAGTCCCTGCAAGGGAAAACAGGCACAGAGTTAATCACACTGCAAGGAGCTGAGGTGTCCTCACACCAGGACACACCTGCTGCTGCTATCAAAGGGCTGTGGCTGTGCACCACAGCATGAACATTCTTTATTTTTGCTGTGTCTCCTCGTTCAGCTGCAATGCTATTTATGTACACAGAGTTGTCAGCCAGCTTTATTATTAGGGCTGTCCACAGATGAAATTAAGCAGCCTCCAAACCCAAGCCACACAAACAGCTTTTTTCCTGTATTTTAGCACTGCAAATAATCCAGCATGAGATCAATCAGGATTATCTACAGATAGTTCCTTTTCCCTACCTAATCAAATAAAAGCTTGCACTCCTGCCATGCCTCTTACACAAGGAAAACCCTGTGGCTTTTGCAAACATCAGTCAAGCCTCGAAATACTTTGGCAGAGTTGGCACCAGCTCCCTCCTCCATACCAGAATCCCAAATAAGCCTTAAAGAGATGACATGACGCATTTCTCCCCCTGGCCAAAGTCAAACTGAATCAACAGCAAAAAACAAGAACAGAAGCTGAAAGTTCAAATTTGCAGTTTCCTGTTCTCCTGCCTCATTTTACAGCTTTTTATAGGACATGAGGAAGAGAGCTTGAATTTTTTTTCCAAATAAAATCCATTGCAATGGATTTGTAGAGATGACACTAAAGTATTACTGAATATTATGTCAGTGGGAAGCTTTTTAGACTTGAAGCAAACATCTGGTCTAGTGGAAGGTGTCCTGCCCATGGAAGAGACTTGGAACTGGATGATCTTTAAGATTTCTTCCAGCCCAAACCAGTCTGGGATTGAATGGTCTCAAACCTATCTAACAATAGTATCCTTTCACGCACCTTGCAAAAGTTCTTACAGAATCTTTTAGTTAAGGCTTTTAAAACATTTTTCTACCATCAAGCATGATGATAATAGCTTTATTTCATAGACCAGAAGGAGAATAAAGACATGTAGAAGTCTGTGGCAGGGTCAGAAAGAGAGCCATGTTCACTTCATGACTCAACCCTGAACTTCAAGAATCTCTTTCCTTCCTCACATTTCCATCCAGGATGCCAACACTAGGAATTTTAGTCTGAAAAATCAATCCAAATCTCATTATTTAATAATTTATGGGAGGGGAAGATGCGGACAAAGTAAATTTACAGCACATATGAGCAATTCCAAAATTTGGGCAGCTGTTCTCAAAGCAGCTCATGGCATGAAGGAAGGAAGCTACACTTCACAGTGGAAAATTCATCAAGAAAATGCAATGGGAAATAAAAAGCCCAGGTGCACAGGACCATCAAATGTTGTGTTCATGCACAAAAGTCATCTTACCTTGTAGAGAGCCACTAAGACAGGGTACCGTGGGGGGCCCCTCTGGGGTTCGTTTCTTTCCAAGAGCTGCTTGATGAACTTCTCAATGGCTTTTTCTGACATGCCACACTGGTGGCCAGTCTGCCTCACCAGATCAATGGTCTCTGAGAGCTTGTCATAGATGCTGAGCTCGTTGGCTGAAAGCTCCATGGCCTCCGAGGAGAAATCCCTGAGGAGAGATGGGGTGTGTTAACAGAAATCACCTGCAGCCACACAACCCAACATCACAGCCATCCCAGGAATGTGGCAGTGCCCAGGAAAGAAGGAAGGATCCTCTGGAGCAAGTCTGCTCCCAACCAGCAGCACAACACTGAGCTGCACTCCTAATAGTCTCTGCTGCTTCAGGATCTCCCACCGACTCAAAGAAGCCGTGAAATTCCCTGACAAGAGCAGAACCGGCCGAGATTCGCAGCTTATGTAAATGAACAAAGCTTCCCAGCAATCCATGAAACTCCATTTATTCATCTCCTCCAAACGAATCCGTCCCATAAAGCAATTGCTCACCGAGTACAAAAGCCAACAATACAAAGCTGATCATCACACACAGCAGCCCTGCTAAGCCCTCCCGTGCTACGATTTCAGTGGCTTATTTTAACCCAGATTTGTTTTCATTAAATCCCCCGTCAGCAGTGGGACAGGACAGAGAAACAAGCAGAAAGTGTCGGGCAAAGTTCGGCAGTTCACAATTTGTTTAAATTTTCGCAACCTAATGTCAAAGGCAACTGATTACTGAGTAAGAGCAACGTGAGAGCAGCTGCCCTGCAGGCAGCAAAGCCCCCACCTTCCTCTGCAAGTTTGCCTGCAGGTCAGAGATGCCACAGAACTAAATATCCCAGCAAGAACTGCACTGTGCTGGGTGACAAAATGGCATTTGACAGCAAATTATTTCTCACTTATATAAGAACACACACATGAGAGATCAACATTAAGTTGCAAAAAAAGAAAAAAAAAAAAGTATATTCCTCTATCACTTCTACTCTGCCACAAAAGCCTCTTTGAGAGCAGCTGATGGGCTCAAGAAAAGATGTAAAGAAAAACTGCTGGACAAGGTACAAGCTGCCAATGTGAGAATCACGCTGTAAAAACTTTTCCCATTGCCTGGGAAAAAACACTGGCACTGCCTGGGGGAAAGGCAGAATCTGCAGAGTTTTGCTTTACCTCTTGTTTCTGATGTGGGTAACACTAACCTGATCAAACTGGGCCAGCTGAGGGAGTTAAGCAATATCTGCCCTGAGAGCACAGCCTGAGGATCATCACATAAAAACACAATAATCACAGCTGAAAACTGAAATCACGCCCCTGTCCCCATTTTGCTCCACAGTTTCCTGGTCCCAGGAACCAGCTCATGAATCCACTTCACCAATCCACCACTTTGCTCCCCAAATTCTGTCCCTGCACTGTGAGAACTGTAATTATTGATTGCAATTATTGACCTGCACACAGCTCCCAGCACAGCCCTGCTCTGCTCACCTGAGCACACACAGACCAGCCCTGAGTAACAAACCACCTCAACTCACATTTGCTCAGCTGTCATTTGTTCTGGCTGCTCCCACAGCACATAGAGCCACAGCTCTATGTATGGACAGAACTACAGACATGATAAAGCTCAGATTTGAACTCTGGTTTGCCTTTAAAGAGCTGGCTGACAGCTCTCCCCCTAAACCACCTACAAATCACAACTCAAGCAAGGGTGATGTTAATACCTTCTTTTTAGTGCAAATCTGGGATTTATTTTCAAAAATCCCCACATTTCACAGCTTCAGTGATTGCTCTTCTCCCCACAAGATCTGTTCTGCCCTTGCACTTGTTTATGCGGTCACACGGAGCATCAGATCAGGAAAATTATCTGGCTGAAAAATAACCCTGATTTGTTTCAGCAGCTGCCTAAGCATTCAACTCCAGCAGTTAATGTCAGATGTTATATTAACATCAGTGTCAAATTTCTAGCCACAGCCATAGAAACACCAAAAAGGTAAAAATGCCAAATTAAAACCCAACTCTGAGAACATACTGCACTGCATTACCAGGTTAATTAGCTCCTGGCCCTCTTCTACCAGCATTCCCTGCATTCCATGCAAATATTTGTCCCAGATCTTGCCACCTGAGCAGCCCCATGGGCAAGCAAAGCAGGTTGGGTCAATAACATCTCAAATTAACCTCTCCAAGACAAGGACTTTTTTTTCCTCATCTGTAAAGCACCTGCCATGCACGTGACAATAAAAACAAGCTTTACTAACTCTTTCATTCATGCAATACCCTGATTCATGGAACAAGCAGGAGCCAGCACATCTGCAGGATATTAAAGGCCTTTTTTCCCCCCCTCCAGCTTTTCTGGTTACTCCAGTTGCCCGGACACCGTAAGTGCTGTGCTAAGTGGTCTGAAAGATTATCTGGTGTCCTCTGGCTCCCGAGTGCCAAAGCTTTCCCCTCTGAAGCTGTCCCGTGCAGAATTCCAGCAGATACAACAAGATTCTCCTGCTTGCAGGATCTGTCTGGAACCACTTATAACAAACGTCCCCACAGAAATGCTGTCAAACACTGTGGTTTCCCCTTTTCCAAACAACACAAAAATCCTGCTAAAATACAACACTGAGCTATATCCCAGCTCCCACCCCTCTCCATTTACATTCCAGTCTGAGCAAACACCTTTGTAGACAATCCCTGTAAATCACAGACACTGAAAACCCAATCCAGCTCCTTGACAAATTCAAGAGTAACTCAATCCTCCAGCTAGGAAATAAGGCATTATGCTCCCACATTGCTGGGAGAACAGATGAGGCCTTAAAAAACAAATAACAACCCATTATTTCCCTTTCTATCCCTACAAAATAATAACAACAGGCTACTGTACCCTCTTTGCCACCACACACACTGAGCTGGGCTCATCCTTTGCAAACCCCTTCGAGAGAGGCCTTTGAAGGAGGAACCCATATGTTATTCTGGTTTTTTATGAACTCCAGCACCCCGGGAGGAATCAGCAGCTCTCTCCACGAACAGAAACAGTGATGGCACTTGGCTGGCAGGGTTTGCACCCCAGCACCCAGCTCTGCCCACAGACCCCAGCGTGGTTAGTCCAAGGCTTTACAAGGTAAATATTTAGACAGAAACGGTGCTGGAGGAGTCTTTAAAAGGGAAAGCTCGCTCGCCTTGCGGGTGAACCTACAGTGATGTACATATATATAGATATAAAAATATATTCCCATCTGCTTGATGCCGTCTCTCTCGCCCTGCCAGGGGATCAGGTCCCAGCCTTGCTCTAAAACCGCTCTGGAGGGATCCTGACCCGGCCACAGCCCCACGGCCTCGCCCGTGTTCCTCTGAGGCAGAGGAGCCCCAGCCATGGGGTATTCTTAAAAATAAATCAATAAACTTAGCAGGACACCCCGCACCCCGGCTCCGGCCTCCACAAGCCGGGGCGCCCCCCCGGCCCAGCCCGCGGTCAGAGGCCACAATCCGGCCCCCCGCGACCCCCGCCCGTGCCCGCGGCCTCACCCCGCTCGCGTCCCGCCCGGCGGCTCCTCCCGCTCCGGCTGCGGCCCCGCCCGCCCCGCTCCGCTCCGGCTCCAGTCCCG
>JAWWMS010000114.1:2502339-2519533 GCA_035048045.1 Chlorospingus semifuscus | reverse complement strand
CCCGGCCCCGGCTCCTCCCGCGGCGGGGCGGGCACGGCCTGGCCCCGCTTCCGGCTTCCGGCACAGCCCGGCTCGGGGCCTGCATGCTGCCCGGGGATCGCCGCATTGCCCGGGGAGCCAACACTGCCCGGGAATCCAACACTGCCCCGGGACCGCCACATAGACCGGGGAACCAACACTGCCCGGGGATCGCCACATTGCCCGGGGAACCAACACTGCCCGGGAATCCAACAGTGCCCCGGGACCGCCACGTTGCCCGGGGAACCAACACCGCCAAGGGATCTCCGACAGTGCCTGGGGAACCGACAGTGCCCGGGGAACCAACACCGCCCGGGGAATCAACACCACCCAGGGATCTCCCACATTGCCCGGGAAACCAACACTGCCCAGGGAAACCGACACCGCCCGGGGACCGACACTGCCCCGGGACCCCCACACCGCCCAGAGAACACCGTCCGGGGAACCCCAGCACTGCCGGGGGACGCCACACCGCCCAGGGAACCTACGCTGCCCTGGGGAAGCCCCACATTGTCCGGGGAACCAACACTGCCCAGGGACTACCAACACTGCCCGCGGAACCGACACTGCCCAGGCAACCCCCACATTGCCCGGGAACCGCCACATTGCCCGGGGACTCAACACTGCCCGCGTCTGCCACATCCCTCAGGGAACACCGTCCGAGGAACACAAACACTCCCCGGGACTCCCAACACCGCCCAGGGAACCCAACACTGCCCAAGGAACACCGCCCTACCTGGGGCCTTCAACACCCAGGCCGGGCCAGCCTGGGACCCCCAACACTGCCCAGGACTCCCAACACCCTGCTCGGCCCAAAGGCTCAACATTCCCCAGGACCCCATCAACACCTGTCCCTCTGCTGTCCCAAACACCCCTCAGGATCCCCCAACACCACCCTGCGATCACCAACACTGTGCCGGGACCCCCAAAAACCCCCAGGACCCCCCAACGCCCACACCAGCCCCAGGGCCTGGCACTGCCACAAACATCCCTCAGGATCCCAACACTGCCCTAGGACCACCAACACTGTCCTGGGACCCCCAAAAACCCCCAACACCCATGCCAGCCCCAGGGCCACCAACATCCCTCAGGATCCCCAACCACCCCGGTACCTCTGAACAGCCCCCAGCACCCACATCCCTCCCTGCTGGCACCCCCAATGTCCCCCTTAGACTGCCTGCACACATTTCAGCCCAGAATATGGAGACCCCCTTTTCCAGCACCCATCTCAGTCCATGATTATCCCCAAACCAGACCAGCCTGAGCCTCCCCTGGACCATCAGAGCTCTTCAGGACCCCTAAGAGCCTCCCAGCACCCATCTGAGCCCATAAATACCTTGAGACCACCCCCAGCACCTGCCTGATCCCCTCATTATACAGAGAAACCCCACTAGGACCTACCTGAGCCCATAAACACCTTGAGACCACCCCCTGCCTGATCCCCCATTACTCACAGATCCCCCAAGAAACACCTGAGCCCCCACCGTGAGACATTCCACACAGCACCCACATGAACCCTTAACGTCTTCCTGAGCCCGCAGCACACCCAACATCCTCCAGAACCCCCAAAATCTTTCATAGCCACATCCCACAGCATCCCTAACACCTCCCTTCATCCCCCAGCATCCCATTAGTCCCCAGTATCACCCCACAGCCCCCCAGACCCTCCAGCACCCTCTGGGAGACCCCCATAATGCCCCCTGAACCCCACTTATCCCCAGCCCCATGGGGGACATGGGTGCCCATTCCCACAGGTCAAGTGACAAGCACTGAGCGCACACACAGTTAACACCCCCTAAAAATATGTGGGAAAGCCCTAAAAATTGTGGGAAGGGCTTCAAGGAGTAAAGGGCTGGAGATGGGGCAAGAGAAGGTCCCTGGAGCCACCCCTGGTATGAAAACCTTGGGAGAATGCAGGAGCCAGGGGTCTCAGCCTCACCCTCCTCTCAGGCATGAGCTTCAGTATTTAACTGCAATTAAACATATTTTCAGTCAGCTCTTGATTGTGGTGTGAAGGGTGTTTTTGTTATCTCTCCGATGCATTTTCATAGAATCCTAGAATGGTTTGGGTTGGAAGAACCTTAGAGATTGTCTCGTTCCACTCCCCCTGTTTCACCAGACCCTTTAGAGCAACCTTGTTTAAATTTCAGCCTTGTTTAAGTTCTCGGCCTCAACAACTTCCTGCAGCGCTGAGTTCTGCAGATGAATTAAACATTGCAAGAAAAAGGACTTCCTCTCCTCAGGTTTGCATTTCCTGCCCTGTCAATCCCAGCCCAGGGGAGTGGGATTGTCTCCTCATCTCAATTTTACTGCCTTTCCAGGGAAATGGGGTAAAATTCTGGGAAACACTCCTGAGCAAAACCCAAATCCCACGGCTGGGGCACTGAAAGCTGTGGTTGAGGATTTGTTCCAACTTGTCAGAAACTCGTGTGGGTTCTCTGCTTCCAAGGTGGATTCATCCAAGCAGGATGATGGTAAATCCCTGCTGACTTTGGGCTGGGATCCGAGATCTTCCCAATCTTGGCTTGGCTGAGGCAGCTCCTCTAATTCTTGTGGAGCGCCTTGAGGAATTTCAAACAGCTTAAAAGGAAACCACCTGATTTAAAAAAAAACCATCCTGTGGTCCAAACAAATATGCATTTCCCTCTTGCTATTAATATCCCAGGCCTTGATCCTCTTCCAAATACTGTGCAGGCATTTAATGGCTTGCAAAGGAGCGGTGCCTTTGATCCCAGAGTGGGAATGTTTGCTGGAATGTGAATTATTAAAGGTGAAAGATGCTTTCAAGTGCAACATGCTGCCCAATTTTTTCCAGTGTGATTTATTGCCTGCCCCGTGCTTCTCCCAGCCTGGCAATGAAAAATTCATTTCCAAGTTTGGAGTGTAGTAACTCATGCTTTGGGCACAAACTCCATCCTTTTTTTCTAGATATGATTTCCAGGGAAATAAGATAGACATTTCTTTCTGCCTGCTGTTCTGGGAAGCCTTTTTTTTTTTCAGCTCCCACTTCGGGCCCTGTTGGAGTTCCCTGGTCCTTCCCTGCAGCAGCAATATTGCAGTGGGGAGGAATTGCTGCAGCTGCTGCCATCTAATGGGAAAATTCAGCCTCCACGGCCTCAACTCTTCATTTTGGAATCAGATAAAATCGTTTCTTGCACAATCCTGCTGCCACTCGGCCAAGCAGAATCTTCCATGTGCAATCTCAGCACATTTAGGCAAAATAAAAGCTGATCTGATGGGTGGTTTTACATGGGGAAGTGTTACAGAGCCAGTAGAAAGATTTTGGCTTGATCAGACTGAAATGGTGCTTCTCTTATTATGGATCAAATTTGCAAAGTACACTTGGATTTATATTATTTTTAAGTAAAAGAAGAAATAGTGAACAGGGTCCCAAACAATAAGAAAAAGCAATTCCAGATATTCCAAATACCAAACCCCCCAGGCACAGCTCTGAGCTGAGCCACATAAATCCTTCCTGAGGAGCTGCTCCATCACCAGAAATATTATATAAAGTAATATGGTAAAGAGGGATGGACAGGGAATGGGAGCATTAAATATATTGAATTAAGAAAATAAAGTGTTTTAATGATGGGGCCAAAGGAAAATGACTTAAGGTAGGCTGGGGGCAGACACAGGGGATGGAGACTTAGGGTACAGAGGTACTGGAGTGATAAATTGTGGTGTGCAAGAGAAATAAATCATCCCTAAAAGACCCCAAAATTCCAGAGTCACTGCAAAGTTGGACCGTGGCTGGTGAAGCTGATATTTATAAAATATATATAATTATATATGAAATATATAGTGTTGCTAGAAGCCCAACTCCTGCTTTCACTTTATTTTTCAAAGGCACAAACTGACTCCTATTATGGCTTTGCCATTATGTACATATAAATAATAATGGCAACAAAAAGCAAACCGAACTAGGCAGAATTATTTCTGCAAACTCTGCACATAAGCACAGTCTTTAAATACACCCGTTGAACCGCTGGGAATTTACATGGAGCATATAAAATACTAAAATATAGCATTTGTATTCTTATTTATTTAGTCTGTATGTCTTTTTTTTTCCTGCAAAAATACAGTTCAATCAAGCTGTGAAAAGAGAAAAAAAACCCTTGAAATTGTGACATGTGCTTATTTAGATTTTTCAAGCTGGATTTAAAACAAATTCAGCACTTCACAAAGAGCAGAAGGGCAGGATGCAGCAGCTCATTCTTCTCTGCCCAGCCTGAAATTTGTTGCAATAATCCAGAATTCTGCTCTGGGGACAACACAATGAAAGAAACCTCTTGCAAGCATTTATCTTCTTCTTACCCTGGATGTGCTCTTGGGGCTTTTGAATTTATTTTGAGCAAAATATTCAGTAGTTTCTGTCAAGCCCTATCACTGCTTACTGGCAGGATAAACCACGGAAGGGAAAAATTATCTTTACCTTGTGTCATTGGAGAGATTTAAGTGCATTTAGAATATATTGAATATCTCATTGTTCCTGATCAAATCAAATCAGATTGCAAAGCCAGAGGAGAAATCCCCACAGCCCACAGCACCAACAGCACTAAACCCCCCTGGTTTATACACTTGGATGGCTTCAGGTTTTCAAATCTTCTCTCCCAAGGCTTGGATTTGCTCCCTGCTGCTTCCAGTATCGTTGCAGCATCTCAGACCCAGCTGGGTTCCTTTTCTGCCTCTTTTCTTGGCCTGTTTTTGGTCTCCAAAAGAAAGTGGTAAAGTTCCCTGAGAAGTATTTTGGAGGGCTGGTGTGCTCTGGGGGAATGGCAGGGGGTCCCCACAGCAGCTTTTGCTCTCAGCATCCAAGGAAGATCAGGCAAGGAAGACACACAGGAAAAAAGAAGGTGTCCAAGGATTATTTTTATATTTTCTGGGTGTTGGTGCAGTTTCAGATCAGTGTGTGGGGTGTCTCTCCATCACCAGCAGCAGCTCTTTTTCTTCTGGGGTGCCTTTGGTACCTCTTCTGTTTTGTTTTTCGATTCATCTTCACGAACTTTGAGCAACCTGAGAGAAAAGGAAGCAAATTAGCTGGGTATTCCCCTCATATTTTGTATTTCTGTGCTGTTTGTTTTGACAAGCCTTGGTACAAGAGGCTCAGCACAGCTGAAAGGAGTCGGGATCCTTCCAGTTCCATGTGATCCTAGAGCTGTGGATGCTGCTAAAAAATCCAACCTAAATCAAATCACAGACATAACTTGTTTCAGTCAAGCCAGGGAGAAATCAGCAGCATCCCCAAGAGGGTTTAATTCACCTCCTAGCAATGCTGGTTGTTCAGGAGACAAGTTAGAGCAGTGCTAAATGCTCATCCCAGCATGAGCTTCCCTGAGTTTTCCCTGACATTTGAGCATGGAGTCTCTGGTGATGGTGACATCCAGTATTTGGAGTTAAAAAAAGCAGGGAGGTGCTAAAAAAAGCTAATTAAATTGAGGACAGGTGGAAAAATCCAAGCACATGGCTCACCTGGTGAAGCTGACCATGGACTCAAAGACGTTGTGGCCTGAGGCAGCGCTGCACTCATAAAACATGAGCTGGTGCTCCTGGAAAACACAAACCCCCACTAGAAATGTAATGTTCCTGCACTGGAATAGTTTAATGTGGGAATAAATAGCAATGGGACAGTCCCAGTCAAGGGGAAACAGGAGGGAATCAAGGAAAGAAATAACTCAGTAACTTATTTACTGGAACATGAGGGTGAAATCCAGATTTTCTGGTTGCTACAACTCCAGCTTTTAACACCAAGGGAAAGGATGACTGTGCAGACAGAAGAATTTGTGATGCCTTCTGGTTATGGGTGCAAACACAGAGAGAGGCACAACTAGATGTTCCCAACTCTTTTGCTCCCTACAAGTTTGGGAAAATAAACATCCATCCCTCATCTCCATTAGCCAAACTGGCCCATGGATTCTGGTTCAAATCCCATAAGGTTTAAAATTAAGTCAGTAAGGGTGAGATTCTTCTCATTCTCCTGATCTAATTTTTATTAGCCATCTATATGTGAAGAGATTAATCAAACTTTGACCATTTCAGTATCTTTAAAACAGGATAGTGCTCAGTGGGTTTATTATTTTTATGATGCTGGGAAGATACTCAACACTTCACAGCAAAGATAAGCAGAGCTGAAAATGTTTTAATTTACAAATCCAGTTCCATAAACAAATTTACTGGGATGGTGCTGAGGCAAAATTGAAGTGGCAAAGGGAAAGCAAGGCAGGGAAGGGTGAGAGATGGATTCAGAGAACATTTTGTCAACCACTGATGCATGAGGGGTAAATTAAGGGCTTTCCCCTTTCTCCAGTTCTTGGGGTTGGTGGTGTTGATCCTTAGGCGTCCCTGCCTCTCTTGTGTGGCTGTGCTTCACCACCTACCTTGGCCAGGCATTCACCCTCCTTTGTAGGGACCTGTCTCTGGGCAGCACAGTCAGTTTTGTTGCCAAGAAGCAGAACAGCAACTCCATCCTCTGCTCCTTCCTGAGTGACAAAGAAGGGAAGATGAGAACCGCTTCAAAATCTTACTTGAATCCCAGCTGGCCACACTCTACACATTTCCTGAAACACCATGGCTGACACCCATGGATTTGGGCTAAAATAAATTTGGTTCAACAGCATTTAAGATTTTTTTTCTCTTAAATCATCTGCTTGTGTCTATTAACATGACAGAGCACTGGATGAGTTACACTTGTAATGAATTCACTTTGTGCTCAACTGCAGCAGCCCTCTGAAGGTGCTCTAGGTGGGATTTACAGGCACCAAGTGAGGCAATATCCTATTTTGTTTCACCATTTTTAAATACTGGCTTTGTGTCAACTGGAAATCTCTGAAAAGAAGTTTTTAATAGGCCTTTAATAACCTCCCATTCCCTAGGACTCAAAGTGGACTATTCTTGATGTAAAAACAACGTTTTCCATTCCTTTGCACTAGTTTTTATTGTTTAAGAGTTGATCATTATCCTACTGCTTCTATTGTGAAAAATGCATATTTTATGATTGGCTTTTCACAAATATTAAAATCAATATTATATGTTTTGTGTTAGAAAGTTATGGTGTATTAATTTTCTTAAGTAGTGTGTTAAATATAGTTTTAGTTTATAACAAAATGTTAAAATAGAAACTATGCTATGTAGGATACTCTTTTCTAAAGAAAGGGCTCACAATGAGATAGCAGCCACAGGACACCCAAATCTTTCAGAGAAAGAGAATTTATTGCCCCATTATCAAGGGAAACGAACTTCTTCCCGCCTGCCTCGGGCAGGATGACACCATTAAGATTAAGAGGAAGAAGCTGACACTGACCAGACAGAATCCTGTGTTTGAATGGAATTTGTGCATCATGTATGAGGTATATGAATATGCAACAGCTTATTATTTTTAAGGGTTAATCCTCTGTTAACATGGGTCCTTTTTCGGCTTATACTGCCCAGAAAAAGGTACCCAGACTGTCCATAACGCTTTGTTTCTATTGTCTCATATTGTCCTAATTCAAATTGTCCAAATTTTTATTACTCTAATTGTATTACCATTTTTATAACCATTTTATTACTATTAAACTTTTAAAATTTTAAAAACAAGCGATTGGCCTTTTTCACGCTATCAACAAATTACCCTGGGAAATACCACCAGCGTGTGAAAATCGTTTGTATCTGAGTTAAATCCTCCACGAAAAATATTCTTTTCTAATGAAAGCAGTGCAGAATACCCTTTCCAAAGGGCTTGGCCACTCCTGTCAGTCCCAGGAGCTTTTGACCGCCCCCACCTGGATGCAGCTGAGCCAGTAGCGCACGTCGGAGAAGGAGTACTCGGAGGTGATGTCGTACATCAGCACCACCCCGTCCGCCTTCCGGAAAAACTGCTTGGTCATGCTGCGGTACCTGCGGGCATTTGGGATGATCACCAGCACGGCCTAAGGAGGTTCTGCCTACGTGTGATGGGGAAAGGTGGGAATGCACGTCTACAAAACAGGCAACCCCCAGATTTGGCTCTTGTCCTGATGGCAGGGGCCATAGGAACAGCCTGAGCGCCAGTTTTATCTTAATTACTTCCTTTATTATGCTTTATCAGATCACATAGTGTACAGAGTCCCTCCTTGAGCAATCTCACCTTTGCTTAGCAAAGCAAAGGATATCAATTGCCCCTAAACTACTGGGGAAAAAACCCAGGTTGTGTCCTTAACCAGCACCAGCACCTCACCTTTCCTGGCCAGCTGAGTCCCACAGGCGCAGAGCAAAGCGCTTGTTATCCACAACGAGGTTTTTGATCTGGTAATCCAGTCCTGGAAAACACAAAAGAAAATATTTTGATGCTGCAGAGTTCTGCCCTGTGGCAGAAGATGGATGGAGAAGAAACATGGTGCAGGGTGGTGTGAGGCTGCAGCTCCAGGGGTTGGTCCCAAGTGAGCCTTTGGCTTTTAGATGTTTAATCACTGGATTTTGGGAATGTCTGTCATCTGAATGGAATTTATGCATCATGTATGAAGTGTATGAATATGCAGCAGAATTATTGTTTTTAAGGGTTAATCCTCTGTTAACATGGGTCCTTTTTCGGGCTTGTCCTGCCCAGAAAAAGATACCCAGACGTCCATAACTCTTTGTTTCTATTGTCTCATATTGTCCTAATTCCAATTGTCCAAAATTTTTATTACTCAAATTATATTGCTATTTTTATAAGCATTTTATTACTATTAGACTTTTAAAATTTTAAAAGTGTGAAAAACCAGGTTGGTGAAGAAAGGAGAATGGAGCTGAAAGGCAAAGCAGAGAGGAAAGCCCTGGGCCACTGCTGCTAGGAAGGACAAGCAGGAGCAGCATTTCCTGCCCATGAGCACCCAGGCATGGGGACTTGGTGGTTGTACTTGGCCCCTGGGGACTGCTTGTACAACACGCTTGGTGTGAGCTGTAACAGGCGGGTGGGGACCTCCAGCAGCTTGTGGGGTGGAGAAAAGGGAATTGCAGGAATCTGAGTTTTGGAGGGGGCTGGAGGAGACCTACCCACAGTGGCTGTCAGGTGGGGGTTGAAGGTGTCGGCGTGCAGACGGTACAGGAACGACGTTTTGCCCACGTGGGAGTCCCCAACAAACAGCACATTGTAGAGGTGCTCTGGGTCCAGGGCAGCTCTAGGACAACTCTGTGGAGCTGCCCCAGCTGCAGGCACAGCCCCTGGCTCTCCTGAGCTGGGCTCGCCCTCCTGGCTCATTTTCTCACCAAACTCTTGCATCTTCTCTCGTTGACCAACAGTGATGTCTTTGCTTTGTTCTCCCAAGAGCTGCCTTTTCCCCAGTGAGTTTTCTCTGAGGACCACCCCCAGCTGATGACTGCCAGCATCTCCTGGTCTCACTGCTTTGTGCAGTGGTGATGCTGGTGGCTTCTCTTGCTTCAGATGCTCAGCAGCTCCAGCAGCCGTGTGCTCCAGTTCCATCATAGGTGGTGTCTCCCTCTCTGGCTGTTGGGTCACCATGTGAAGCCTCCCCTCATGTCCCTGTGCTGAAACCTGCTCCTGAAGCTCCCTTTGGGCTGCCTGTCCCGGAGCACAAAGCCGCCACACATCTGGAATGAGAACATCCTCCTGCATCATCGTTTCCAGCTTTAGGGGGCTGAGTTGTGACAGCACCTCGGAGACCAGGGAGGCCAACTCAGCATCATCATGGCCCTGGTTTAGTCCTAGAACCTGAGATTTCACTCCATTCCTCACCCCTGCCTCCAGCCTCTCTCCCTGTGCCACTTCCAGACCATGAGCTCCATCCAGAGGCTTCCCCTCTGCAGGAGCCCTCTCTCCCTGCAGTAATTCCTGAGCCTGCAGAATCTGCCCCTCAGGACCAATGCATGCTCCCAGTTTTGCCTCCAGACCAGGGCCCTCTGCAGCAGGGGCAGGCTCAGGACACAAAGCAGCTCCAGCTGGAGGGGGCACATCTGCAGCAGCAGCTCCTTCCCATGGCTTTGCAGTGGGAGATGCACCCAGAACTGCCTCCAAACCTAGAGTCAGGCTCTGCTCCCCTTCCCACAACCCAGCTACACCCAGAGGAGTCAGATCTGCCTCAGTGCTCCCTCCTGAGCCTGATTTGGGCATCTGCTGGTCTGTGAAGAGCAGCAGAGCAGCATCAGTGCTCTGGGCCTCCAGTGAGTGCAGCCTTCCAGCCTCCTCCTGTGGCTGTGCTCCTGCACCAGCCCCCTCTCCCTGTCGGCCTCCTGCTCCTTCTGGAGCAAGCACAGACTCCTGTGGCAGCCCATTCTCACCTTGTGCTTGTGCCCCACCCTCCTTTTCCTCCTCATTCTGAAGGGCTCCTCTCCACTCCACCCATGGAGCCCCTGGGCTGAGACCCTCTGACAGCTGCAGATCTGCCTGGGCATCCTCTGCCTCCCCTTCCACTAACTCTGCTTTATCCCCCTGATCCAGGGGATGCACATCTGGATCCACACTCCCTCCCTGCTCTGTCCCTGAAGATCCAGCCTCATTCCAGGGCTGCAGATCTGCCTCTGTGCTCCCTCCTGGGCTCACTCTGAGCTCATCCCCCTCTGCAATCAGCTGCACATTGGCACCAGTGCTCTGCTCCTCAGCAGTGTCCAGGCTTTCAGCCTCCTCCTGTGCTTGCATGTCTTCATCAGCCCCTTCACCATGCTCAACTCCTGATCCATGCAGATCAAGCTCAGGCTCGTGTGACAGCCCATGCTCACCCTGTCCTTGTGCCCCATCCTCCTCCTCCAGCTGAGCAGCCCTGTCACCCTGACCTCCCGATGGGCCTGCTGGGCTGGGACCCACACACAGCTGCAGATCTGCTTGGGCATTCACTACTTCCATTTCCAAAATGTCTTCTTTATGAGCCTGATCCAGGTCCTGCACCTCTGAATCCAACCTCCCTCCCTGCTCTGTCCCTGAGGATCCAGCCATGAGCTGCAGATCTGCCTCTGTGCTCCCTCCCGGGCTCAGTCTGAGCTCATCCCCCTCTGCAATCAGCTGCACAATGTCACCAGTGCTCTGCTCCTCAGCAGTGTCCAGGCTTTCAGCCTCCTCCTGTGCTTGCATGTCTTCATCAACCCCCCCTCCTTGCCTGACCCCTGATCCATGCAGATCAAGCTCAGGCTCGTGTGGCAGCTCATCCTCACCCTGTCCTTGTGCCTCATCATCCTTCCCCTGAATCTGAACATTTTTTTCAATTTCTTCTCCCCATGGGACTCCTGAGCTGAGACCCTCTGGCAGCTGCAGATCTTCCTGGGCATCCTCTGCCTCCCCTTCCACTAACTCTGCTTTATCCTCCTGATCCAGGGGCTGCACATCTGGATCCACACTCCCTCCCTGCTCTGTCCCTGAGGATCCAGCCTCACCCCAGGGCTGCAGATCTGCCTCTGTGCTCCCTCCTGGGCTCAGTCTGAGCTCATCCCCCTCTGCAATCAGCTGCACATTGGCACCAGTGCTCTGCTCCTCAGCAGTGTCCAGGCTCTCAGCATTCTCCTTTAGCTCTAGCCCTGCACCAGCCCCCTCTCCCTGACCCATGGTCACCCCACTGGGATGAGGCACAGGCTCATGTGGCAGCCCCTGCTCACTCTGTCCTTGTGCCCCATCCTCCTCCTCATTCTCTGGGAGCTGAGCAGCTCTTTCTCCCTTCCCTCCCTGGGGGTTTTCTGGGCTGAGACCCCCAGAGAGCTGCAGATCTGCCTCCAGCAGTGCCTGGGACATACCTGGGAACAGCCCACACCAGTCTGGGCTGCCCACAGGTGTTTCTGCAGGGGAGGGACCCTCACTGTGCACTGCAGCAGCCCCCATTTCTTCTCCCAGCCCTACCTCTGGTTTTTCCTTCTCCAGCTGCACACCTGGATCCACATCCCCTCCCTGCTGTGTCCCTGAGGATCCAGCCTCACTCCAGACCTGCAGATCTGCCTCCACCTCTGCCAGCAGCTCCCTGTTGGTGCTGCTGGGGGCCTCCATCAGTTCCACATCTGTCCCCCCTCCTCCCTGCCCGTGGGTGGGTGGCACAGGTGCTGCCAGTGGCTCCAGAGCACCCACGCTCCCTCTCCACCCTGCACCTCCCCTGGCACACTCACCCTGCAGCTGCTGCTCTGCCTCCCTGGGCTCTGCTTCCTCCACCTCCTCTTCCTCGCTCCCTGCACGCTCAGCCCGGGCTGGCAGCACCTCCAGCACTTTGGAGTCCGTGGTCTCTCCCTGGGGCTGCACCTCCATCCGGGCACACTCCTCATCCAGCACTCCTGGGCCTGGAGCCACCTCAGGGACACCTTCCCCATGGGCTGCTGCCACTTGGTGGGATGGGGGCTGTGGCTCCAGATGCTCTCCCAGCTCAGTTTCCATTTTCCCAGAGAGCTCCAATGCAGGGTCAGCCCGTTCCTGCAGCTCTGTGCCCAGAGCCTGCTCCCCCAGTGTCCTCCCAGGCTGCTGCTCATCCCTGGCAAGGCACTGTCCTACTGCCACACCTTCCTGCCCAGCCTCAGCTGGCCCCAGACCTGCCTCCAAATCTTCTCTCTGGCTTCTCTCCACCTCCTCAGCTTCTCCCAGGAGCTGTGGTTTTGCCCAAGCTGTTGTTTCCTGCAGCCACCCTGCTCCCTCCACCTCCATCAGCACCTGCTCTGCTGCCTCCACACTCTCTCCCAGATGCTCAGCCTTGTTCAGCACAATCTCCTCCTCACCAGCTCCCTTTCCTTGCTGGAATAACATCCTCTGTGCCTCCTCTGGGCTCTCTCCCTGCTCTGCCCCTGGCTCCTGAGCCCTGCAGTGCCCGGCTCCTGCAGACCCACCAGCCTGTGTCACATCCAGAGCATGAAGCCCAGCTGTGCCTGGTCCCTCCTGCAGGTCTCCTTCCAGCAGCTCACGATGGATGTGGCCAGGGAGGGTCTCCTGCAGGACCCCAGGGGTTGTTTCATGGGTTGTGGCTGCCTCTGGCCCCGTGTGGGGCTCAGCATTGTCCCAGGGGTGCCAGGCAGTGTCTGCCAGGGCAGGGGGTGCACCCAGAGCCTGTGCCTTCAGATGCTTGCTCAGAGCTGCTATTGCATCATTCATCTCTCTTAGCAAAGAGCTTTGGTCAGAGGCACCTTCCTCTTTCAAAGGTTCTGGGAAGGGATCCTCTTCTGCAGAGCTTGCTTTCCGTGGGGCTCCTGAAAGGTTTGTTTCTGCAGGCAGCATTTCCCAAACCCTGAAAAAGACAAAAAATGGGGGCAATGAACCAGCTCCCAGGTCAGGCTCCAGCTCCCTCCCATCCCCAGTCACTCCCAGAGGGTTTCTGATCTTCATCCTCACCCCATCCCTCTCCAAACCTGATTTTATTTCCCCCCTTTGCACTTGGAGTTCACACAGGCAGCAATGGGGGGCAGGGGAATGGGGGATGCACACACAGGCAGCCAGAGCCAGGGCTGCATCCTGGCCCCTTCCCAGCACCCATATTGACATTATCAGACAGGAAAAGACAACTCTCAGCCAGGTACAGCCAGCTCCTGAGCCAAGGGAGTGATGAGCTGGGATAAGGGATGGGAGCTCCATGGTGAGAGATGAGTGGGTGGGAGAGGAGTGCTGAAAGGACAAATCTCATTGTTTGCCTGGGGAGGGTGGAGGGAGCAGAGCCCAGGGCTCAGCCCCAGCTCGCAGACCCCAGGGGCACACGGGGGACCCCTTACACTTGGTGGGAGCTCTTGGCTTTGCTCTCGCTGCTCTGGGATCCCAGCCTGATCTGCATCTCGGAGCGGAACTTCTCGCTCTTCCCAGGACTCAGCTGCAGGAAATGGGGTGGGAAGAGGAGAGAAAAAAACACTTGGTGAGGGAGAATATCCACCTGAAATGATGTGGGGTTCTCCAGCTGTACCCACTCAAAATCTTGGGGATACCAGAAGTAAGGTGCTGCAACCCCCTCCCTTCCCAAATATCTGCACCAGCCCCGTTTGAGAGAGATTTTAGGGGAGGCAGTGCTGCAGGTGTTCCCTGTGCTCTTGAGTTCCTCAGCAGTCCCAAACAGAACAGCACAAGGTCCTCGTCTGTCCCCACACACCCAGCTGAAATACCTGTGGGGACAATGGCACTTCGATGGGTAACTCTGCCACAACTCTGTCCCTGCAAACACAGAGCACAAGGGTCAAAATAGGAACTCCATCCCCTTCACCACATCCACCCAGCACCAGGGCTGTCAGGGCAGGTCAGCAAAACCCACAATCCTTGGATCAGTCCTGTTGAGCCCTCCTGGGTGAAGGACACCTGTCGTAGACATCTTTTATGGAAAATCCTTTCCTTAGGAATTTTCCTCCTGAGAAGCTGAGAGGCCTCAGGAACAAAATGTAAACAATGGTTATCTGCTGCTGAGGAATGCAACAGGTGGATCTGTGATTGGCCTCATGTGGTTGTTTCTAATTAATGGCCAATCACAGGCAGCTGGCTCAGACAGAGAGCCAAGCCACAAGCCTTTGTTACCATTCTTTCCTATTCTATTCTTAGCTAGCCTTCTGATGAAATCCTGTCTTCTATTCTTTTAGTACAGTTTTAATGTAATATATATCATAAAATAATAAATCAGCCTTCTGAAACACAGAGTCAGATCCTCATCTCTTCCCTCACCCTCAGACCCCTGTGAACACTGCCACATTACTGAGCTCCCAGATTTAAACAAACTCTCCAGCACCCCTGAGAGCTGAAAAACTGCACCAAGAGAAGCTGAACCTCATGGGCCTTCTCTGAACATCACCAGGTTTAACTTAAGCTCTCCCTCCAGGGTTCTGTTAAAATGAAAGGCTCCCACTTACCTTCTACATCAATATTTTGATCAGGAATCTCCAGCTCTATGACATTCATGCTGGATTCTTTCCAAGAGCCACTGAACATACTGGAAAAGTAGCCTGACTGTATGAAGGAAGAGAGAAAAAGAACTCAACTAAGAGATTTCATCCCACTTCAAACTGCCAAAAGCAGCACCAACACGGTTAATATTTACCTTTATGCAGAACAAAATAGATTAAGGGAACTTTCACAAGCTAAAACATTGTGACAGACTCGAGGGGCTGACTGTAGCTGCCGTTTCTGACACTCAAAATGCCTACAGGAAAGTTTGGGCTACGTGTGTGTAACCAGAGTAAGGAAAGAGTTTGAAAAGGCCAGAAAAGCTACACAAGTTCTTTTTCCCACAAGCCACATCACCAATGGGGACAGAATTAGTCCAAAAACGAAGTCCTTAAGGTTACTGGCAAACAACAAATCCTGCAGGCATTAGGGAATGCCAGTTAGGGGTGGAAAAAAAAAAGGCATGCAAGACATACAAATTACTGTACAAGGCTGCAGCCTCATACCAAGGACACAGACACACACACCATTTACGGCAATATACCTTTTATTATTAAGTGAAAAGCACATAAAACTAGAATTTGAGGTTTCCATCCAAAGGAAGGGAAAGATAATGCTCTACTAGGGTTCCTGATTTTCCTTCCCAGCAGCAGATGTGCCCATTATGAGGTGCTATCAATGAAGTTTACCTGAGAGATCAAAAAAATAAAGTCTATTTGTACAGCACCGCATTCCCTGACCAAATGGAAAGCAATCCCCTCGGTGGGACCACACAAGCATTTGCTGAAGCTGCTCTGGAATTTGGGCACTGACACAGTAACAGCCACAAAAAACCTCAGAAGTGGCTTTTCCTGTCACTTGTGGCACCAGAGAAAGTGCAGCCAGGTGTGGAGCACATCCCTGTGCCACAGTGTCACACCCCTGCTCTGGCTCCCACTGCAGCTCCTGTCCAGGTACAGCACCTGAGGGCTTCACACCAACCCCTACCAAGGGCAGAACCCCTGAAAGACACGGGCACAAGGGAATTCGGTGTTTGAGGGCACAGCCAGGGCTCCTCCCTGTGGCACAGCACAGACAGCGAAGCCACCAGCACCTCTGAGCTCCCACAACACAGACACAAAGGACTGCACCTCAACACGAGCCCAACAGGAAATGTCTGTGGAAGCAGCATCCTTTCTGGGCCATGCACTAGGGTTTATTGCTCCTCAGAGTTCCCGAGAAAACGTTCCTCCTGCAGCAGCAGGGATGCTCCAAGGAACCCTTTTGTAGAGGCTGGTATCACCTAACACCTGCAGACTCCCAGCAGTAGCAATTTCCCTGCAGGTCCCTGCACACCAGTCCAGGGGACAGTAAAACTGAGCTGGGGCACCACAAACCCCTTCTGGGATCCCTCCTCTGCCCTGCAAGAACATTCACATCACAGGAGCCTCTCAGCCACTTGTTCAGCAAACAAGAACATGTTCTCAGCACATCAAAGACAACTGTCAGGATGGTTTTCACAGACAATGCACCAAGATTAGGAATAAAATAAATTAAACAACATAATTAAGCGGTATGAGAAGCAAAAGATTTTTGAAATATGAACCTACAGCTCTGCTTCCCAACAGGAACTCCTGTTGCTAACAGGAGCTGGTTAACTGTTAACATCTACAAAAAGAGTTAAACTCCTAAATGTAAAGTGGAAAAAAAAGAAAGATCACCAGTCATACTTCAGAGTTCTCAGACATCCTTCTATTAAAAACACAGTTCCTACTGGGAGCTAGAAAGGAGCCACTTACCTGACACAAATAAATCTTGTGCAAGTTCCACTCCTCTCCCAGAGCACAAATTTTGATATCACTGTTCTCCCCATTCAAAAACAGAGTCTGATAAATATACTTCGACGTGCTTTTCAACTTTTTCCTAGCAAAAACAAAACAGCAGACCACGGGCAGTGAGACACACCCCTCGGGACTGTCCCGTTACAGCGGCAACAGTCGCTCCCACGCGCTCGGGGGTTGGTGCTGCCCGAGCCCGCCGGGGCCTTCCCCCGGCCCGGGGAGCCCCTTGAGGCCTCACCCCGATACCTCTCCCCGGCGGGCTCCGAGGGGAGGCCGAGCCGGGACCTGTCCCCTGGGAGCTGCACCCTGGCCGGCCCTGCATCCCCCGGCCCGACTCCGCATCCCCCGGCCCGACTCCGCATCCCCTCGGCCCGACCCCGGATCCCTCCGGCCCGGCTCTACATCCCCCTAAGCCGGCCCTGCATGCCCTCAGCCCGGCCCCGCATCCCCCCGGGCCCCCCGTCCCTCAGACCTGCGGCCCCGGAGGTGCAGCAGCCGCTCCTCCCGCTCGGCCTCGCCGTCGCTGTCGCTGTCGCCGGTTCCCTCTGCGCCGCCGCGCTTCCTCTTGCCGCCCTTGCCCGCGGCCGCCGCCTCGCCC
>JAWWMS010000114.1:2484025-2496173 GCA_035048045.1 Chlorospingus semifuscus | reverse complement strand
CCCTCTGGGCTCACATCTCCCAATGGGATGCTGTAGTTCTTATCAGCCATGCAGTGACATTCAATAGCTGTTATCAGTAGATGTCCCCTCCCAGTGATTGTGATCACTCAGAGAGAGAGATAAAGCAAACTGCCCACTTGACAAAGGTAATCTGCCATACAGATGGTGACAGAAAACATCTTGCTTTGCAAACTGGAACAATGCCCCAACTCTCTCTGCCCATCTAAACAGGTGAAATCCCTCACTGGGAACCATCCACACCCTGCTCATTTGGTGATTAACCTAAGGGAGCAGCAGCCAGCTCAGGTCCATCTGCTCCATCATGGACAGATAAAGCTCAGCTGGTTCTTCTCCACACTCTGGGCAAAGCTGCTGCTGCTCACCCCAAACTGAAGCATCCTCTCGGTCAGGCTGGGGGGCTCAGCCTCCAACCCTCTGCAGTGTTTGCTGCTGCACAGAAAGGACTGGATTTTGGCTTTCCCCAAGGATTTGAGGAGAAATTTTCCCTTTTGAAGGGAAAACCCTAAATATCCCTGGGAGAGCTTGATTTGTGCCTTCTGCCCAGCAAGGCTCTGGCATGGTGCTCCCAGTGGATCAGCAAAGGGCACAGCCCAGGAGAGAGGGCACGATCCAACCCCAGTGAGATGCTGGAAGGTGCCAGTGAAAGGGGATTGAATGTGGACAAGGGAAGGGAAGCACCTGAGCCTCCCCCTGTGGGGATTTGACCCTCAGCATCCCTGCTCTGTGCTGGGCTGGGGTGGGAGCAGCAATCACAGCCTGGGCTGGGAGTGGGAGATTTCCACCCTTTCCCCAGCTGCCATCACTGCTTTGTGTCCCAAAGCTGGGGGGACACAGTCCTGGGGTGTCCCAGGGACTCAGAGCTCAGCCCTGCAGAGCCCAACCTGGCTGTCCCCAGAGCCACAGACACAGACAAGGGGGTTCACTGATTTATTTCTCATTGCCTTCATTGCTCCTGTTCCTGGCAAACAGGAGGTGACAGCAGAGGGGAGCTCCTGGCAGCAGCCAGGGGGGTTTGGAAGGACTGACGTAAGGGGAAAGATTACAGGGGCTAAATCTGTAGGGTTTGACTCAGCAGCAGCTCAAAGGCTGAGTGTGTGTCAAGGGTCTGCAAGGATGTCACCCCTCACTCCAGGGACAGGCAGAGGCTTTAGGGATCCTCAGCTGAGCAATGACATGAGGCTGTCATTGCCATCAGCTTTCTTTTCATCTGGATCCTCTGCAAATCTGGGCATTTCTCACATTAACCAGAACCTGAGTCTGCGTCCAAGCCTTGCCCACTCCTCCAAGGAAGCAGCCCGTGGTAGAGACATCCCTGACACCCCTGGGATCTCTGTGGAAATGCCACCAGCAGTGCCAGCACATGCTCTTGTGTCCCCATCCCACAGCGTGGGTCACCCCTGTGGGCCCCCAGCACCCTTTAAAGGCACAGGGAGGGGAGCAGCTTGCCCATGGCTAATGGCCACGTGCTGAGGGTCAGGGGGAACAGGGGCACAGTGGGAATGATGGGGGCAACAGAGGATCCCCCAGGGACACCCCACACAGGTAGCACTGGCTTCTTCTGGGGACATGGTGGCAGCACCAGACCACTGTCCCAAGGGAATGGGGTCAAGCACCGAGGTTTTATCCCTCTCAGCCCTCCCAAAGGCAGATCCCAGCTCAGGGTTGCACCCCGAGAGGGATTCCCAGCCGCTGGAACATCTCCTCCCCCAGCCAGGCCCTGCTCCCATCACCCACATTAACCCAGAATGCCTTTGCACAGAGGCATTCAGTGTTTATTCAGGCAAAAGTGTTTATTCAGAGTTAACACTTACAGACAAACAGGTATTTCCCCTCTCCCCACATAACTTCATAGGATTATTTTAAATATAAATAAACATTTAGTGCTGGGAGCTTGGCAGCTTCACCGACAGCAAAGTGCATGGTGGTGCAAGGTGGGAGATCAACCCTGTCCCTTTTCTTCCTGGGACCATCTTGCACCAGTTTCCAGAGTCCAAATCCAGCAGAGCAGCAGATGAACTCCATGAAAGTGCCAAGATCTGACAGTGTTGAGTCCCTCAGGGACTCATCCTTCAGTGCTGGAACTGAGCAGCCTCTGCTCCAGGCCATCCTTGGTCCCAGAGCAGAGCCAGTGAAGGTCCTCTCCCCGCCAGCCCCAAAGGAGAAAAAGTCCAGGAAAACAAGCTACAATTCCTTATTTCAGCATTATCCCTGTGCTGAGCAGGAATTCCTCCTAGAGGAGCCCAGCAGAGGCAGAGCAGGGGCTCCCCAGCCTGGTGTCAGTGTTGGGGCAGGCAGGGGCACGGGGGCAAGCAGCACCACTCAACAAGCCGACAATAGGGTGAGAAGGTGGGATTTGGGGCCAGCAGAGTGCAGGGGATCCCAAAGCCTCCTGTTGGTCCCCCTGGCTGCTCCCAGGGAAGGTTTGTCCAGGGAACAGCTCCCTCTGCCCAGAGCCTGGGAAGGAGCAGCCTCCACCTCACGCTGCTCCCACACACGGACAATGCTCAGCCCATCCTGCAGGGACAGAGGGCATCCCCTGTGCCAGGGCTCCACGATCCACACCAGTGGCATTTCTTAAAGATATCTGGTGCCACCAGGTGGTTGGGACACAAGTGTCCCCCAGGACCGGCCCCTAGGCAGGGGACAGACCACGGCAGGACAGCAGGACAGCACAAGGACGGTGCTTGGACCCACAGGCACAGGACACTTCTGCAGGCAGGGCAGCTCCTTCATCCCACCAGGTCCATCTCAGTCCTCCTCCAGCCCCACCATGGGGCTCCTCCTCTACATTGCACACAGTGAAGGTCCCTCAGGACTCCGGAGCAAGTCATAAATAGGGAACTACAGATCTACATGGCTACAGGAGAGCACAGCACAGCTCAGGGTGGGGAGCCACGCTCCTGGTGGCAGCGGGTCACGGCCGGGGCCGGGCAGGGACGATCCTCCTCTTGGCACTGTAGAAGTCTGGAAGGAAGAATGAAAGGGTTGGAAAGGGCAGGAAGAGGGAGGTGTCCCCAGGGAGGAACCCCGAGCCCAGCCCAGGTGGGTTTCACCCTGAAGCCCCTGTGCAAAGCTGCTGGAGAGCAGAGCTGTGAATCTGCATCGTCTCTGCTCTTTGTCTCAGCTGCAGTTCTACTCCAGGCCCTGGCCATGGAGCACAGGAAGAAATTTCTCACTGTGAGGGAGGTGAGACACTGGCACAGGTTGCCCAGGGAGGTTCTGGATGCTCCAGCCCTGGAAGTGTTCAAAGCCAGGCTGGATAAAGGCTTTGAGCAACCTGGGCTAGTGGGAGGTGCTCCTGCCCATGGGACCTTGAAGATCTTTAAGGTCCATTCCAACCCCTTAATATTCTGTGATTCTAGGATTAGGTCAGGCCATTGGAACTGAAGGTGATGAATCTGGGGGCATCTTCAGCTGCAAAACCCACAGGCCCAATGCCAGTCCCCAGCAGCCAAGAGGCACCCAGCTGGTGGCCTTTTCCCTTTGGAAGATGGGCTCTGCTTCCCTAGGAGACATCCAGGGAGGGTGGGACCCCTCCCCTCTCCCCATGCCCAAGAGCCAGGCAGGGCTCTGGCACCCAAGTCCCCTCTGTGTGTCCCTGCTATGACATCAATGCCACCAAGCCCCCAAGGAGTGACACCAACCCCAGTGCTCACCTTTGATCGTGGTCTGCCCACGTTTCAAGCCCTGCAGAGAACCAGCCCTGCAAACCTTGGAGCTCTGCTGAGCCTCCTCGGGGCAAATCCTGCCAGCACGCTCCTTGGGAGGGACCCTGTGGGCCAGGGAGCTCCTGCTGTCACTGCTGATGACAGCCCTGACCAGGCTGTGAACCCCTTGGGGTGCCTGCTCAGCCACCAGCATCCTCTCCCACTTGAAGGGCCCTTCCAGGGGAGTCTCTGTCTCAAAGTTGAAGTTCCAGCGCTGCTGAGCTTCTTCCAGCTGCTGTTTCATCTTGTCCTCAAAGTCCTGCTGGAGCTGCTCGTGGTCCACGGGGCCAAAGAGGTTCCTGCAGGCCTTGCTGCTGCAGGGGCTCTGCCCAGCCCTGCTCTGGGACAGCGGCATCGTGGTGGCTGCAGGGAAAGCAGAGCGAGTTATGGTGACAGCAGCAAACACAGGGCAAAGCAAGGCAGCCAAGGTGGGACAGGCTGGGCTGGGTCTGCACTGAGGCAGCCCAGAGGGGACTGACACATCTGGATTCTGATTCTGGAGATTTTAGCAAAGGCTTGAGCACGGCTGAGGTCAGACAGCCCGCTGTGATACAGGAGGGTGGGGAAGGTGCAGATTCAACATTCCCTGCTCCCCCTCCAGCAGGCAAAGCCCTGCCAGGTCAGAGCATCCAGCACCTCACTGTTCCACCCACAACACCCTCGGGGTGCCAGCCTCAGCCACAGCTGGATGATGCTCCCCTGGTCCCCAACCTGCTCATCCCCACCTCCATGCAGGCAAGGGCAAGTTGGCACACGGGCAAGTGAAGCAACAGGATGTTTTTCTGGCCAGTTTCTTCATCTCAAGAACTCGGACCCGGTGGTAAGGAAACCTTCAAGCAGCTGCAAGAACATGCCACAAGCTTGACCACTTTGTTAACCACCCTCCTTATCTGCAAGGAGCTGTTGGGTAACCAGAAACAAGACCTTGTTTGTTTTTTTTCAAATCGGTGCCAAAAGCCTTGACCTTCCCAGAAAGTGACAAAGCCTTTCCATCCGAGCAGAACTTCCCCTGACACACATGTGGGGATAATGGACCCCTCACTACACCCCACTTATGAGGAACCTCGACACAGAATCAGAATTGTTTAGGTTGGAAAACACCTACAAGATCATCGAGTCCAGCTGATAAGAGTCAGCACTGCTCTGGGATTTGAGTTTTCAGAGCTAAGGCTTGCCCTCGCTGCAACAGCCACACTCACTAAATCAGCTTTAAAAAGGAAGATTCACAGCTCCCATTTCCCACCTAATCTGGGACTCTCAAAGCCAGGCCACAAAAGATCCTCCCCATGCTCAAACTTCCCCAAGAAGTGACTTCTCAGCCTCTTGCAGGGAAGATTTCTCCCCAAATTCAGCACCTGCAGCCCCTTTGGATTGCCTGTGCCACATTATCTTTCCCACATTCCACTCTTGAAATGTGCAAGAAACAACTGGATGTGGCACCCAGAGCTCTGGTCTAGCTGACAGGGTGAGGATCAGTCAGATTTTGGACTCGAGGACCTTGGAGGTCTCTGCAAAAAGGTGAATTTTCCAGCCTTAATGATTCAGTGATCCTATTACCAGGCATGTCACCAACCCAGTGTGCCAGTGGGCAGTGGGGGGTGCCCAGCCCGGGGCTGGGGGGCCACATTCAATCCCTGTGCTCAGACTCAGCACCCCGAGTAAAAATAGCAATCCAGCTTCCTATCTCCGGGCAGTGAGAGCGCACAGACAGGGGTGACCTCACTGCCAGGCAAGTCCCAGCATGTCCAGGCAAGCCCGGGCAGGTGGTGGGAGGGGGGACACGTTCTGTCATCATGGCCAAACACCCCCGGCCCTCCCTGCCCGCGTCACGAGCCCATGCCCCCATTCCCAGGTCACCGACGCCACTCAGGTGCCACCCTGGAGCCTCAAGATAACAGCCTGGCCCTGACTCACGGCTGCAGATTGCCAAAGCCACCAGCGAGGGAGGGACCGGGACCGGCGCCGGGTCATCGTCCCCTCCCAAGGGGCTGGTGCCGCTTCCAGCGCCGTCTGCCCCGCCGGAGCCCCGAGCTCCCGGCACCGGAGCGAACCCCGAGATTGGGGCGAGGGAGCGGCAGGTGCACGGCCCCGTTAAACCCTGCCAGCCGAGCTGGGCCATGAGAGCAGCCCTGGGGGACACCGAGCGGGGCTCCACAGCCACCTGCGACAGCCACGACCAGTCCCACCAGTTTGGGCAAGGCTGGGCGAGCAGGAGGGGCTGGGGGCACCCGCATCCGGGAGCGGCTGAAGCCGCTGATCCCGCGCGGTTCGTGACACCGATGGCTCCGGGGGGCTGGCACGGGGGTGGCCGGGACCCGCGGGATGCTCGGCGGTGGGACCGCGCCCGCACCGTGCCCTGCACCGCACCCTGCACGGCACCGGGCACCGCACCCTGTACAACAGCGGGCACCGCACCCCGCACAACACCGCACCCTGTACGACACCGCACAGCGCCGCGCCCCGCATCGCGATCCGCACCGCACCGCAGCCACCGGGGGGCGAGCGTGACCCAGCCCGGGGGCTCCGTATCCCCGGGGGGCTCCGCACCGCCACCGCCACCCCCGGCACTGCCACCCCCGGGCACTGCCAGTCCCCGGGCACCGCCACCCTCGGCACCGCCACCCCCGGCACCGGGCGCGGCCCCGCTCTCTCCCAGCGCCGGGCACACGGCTCCAGCCGGAGCCGCCCCCGCTACGGCATTTCCCCCGCTCCAAGCACCGGCGCTCCGCGGGGAAAGCGGCGCTCGCTCGCCCTCCTTCCCTCCCCGGGCAGCGCAGGAGCGGAGCCGCCCGGCCCGGCCGTGCCCAGCCCCGCCCGCACTCACCGCCGGCTCCGCGCGTCTGCCCCAGCACGGCGCGTCCCCGCCTTTATAAGCGAGGGCGGGGAGGAGCCGGGCCCGGCGTCGCCCGGGATTTCCCTCCCGCCCCGCCCCGGAGCGGCCCCGTTCTGCGTGTGCATCCTCGCCCCCATCGCCCCTTCCTCTCCCCCGTTCTGCGTGTGCATCCTCGCCCCCATCGCCCTTTCCTCTCCCCCGTTCTGCGTGTGCATCCTCGCCCCCGTCGCCCCTTCCTCTCCCCCGTTCTGCGTGTGCATCCTCGCCCCTATCGCCCTTTCCTCTCCCATCCCGGTTCCCGGGAATGTGCGCGGTGCCAGGGGAGACCCGGCCATGCCAGGTCCGTGGGCACCGGGACCTCCTTGCTAGGGACGGCGGGGAGCTGTGTCAGGGGATACCGGGACCCCCCTCCTTGGGGAGTGTTGGACGCCCCTATAGCAGGAGATGGAGGGACCCCCACCAGGGGATAGGGGGGACACCTTCCTAGGTGGGTGCAGGGCCCCGACATCAGGGACCAGAGGGAAACCTCAGGCAGGAGATAAAGGAAACCCCAGCCAGGAGATACAGGGCCCTCCTCCCTGGGAGGTGCAGGGATCTCCCCCATCAGGGAACACAGGGACCCCTCCCCATGAGGAAATGCAGAGACTCCCTTCCTAGAGGGGTCAGGGGACAGGGAGATGCCCCTGAGGGAGGCAGAGATCTTGTTGAGGGTACAAAGAGCCCCCTGCAGTGGATCCAAGTGCCACATTCCAGCCAGGACACACGGGAATTCACCCAGCTCCAAGAGGGTCCTGTCCTACCCAGGCTGTCCCACCCACCTGGCACTGCAGGAAGGAGATTCATGGATTAAGGAGGGGGTGGCTCAGCCCCTGGGGTGCCAACCTGAGAACCACACAGTGATGCTCCTCCCCTGGATGCCAACCTGAGAACCACACGGTGATGCTCCTCCCCTGGATGCCAACCTGAGAACCACACGGTGATGCTCCTCCCCTGGCCCCCAGGCACTGCCCAACCCATCCCAGGCCGCCCCCAGCCTCTCCAGCAGGATTGTCTCCCCCAGGCCTGGCTCTGCTCCACCAGCTGAGCCCCAGCACCCACTGTGGGTGGAAAAAAGTGTTTGGAGCAGGATCTGCTGCTCTGAGTCCTGCAGATGTCCAGGCAGGGATGAGAAGGAGGAACAAGTCTGTGCATGTCCTGCAGGAACCTGCAGCAAGGATTCGAGGGGATCTGTGGCTTAGCTGGAAAATGCATCCAAGGGAAGCTGTGAGACAGGTCAGCTTCTGCTGGGGTTACTCTGTGGGCCTGGGGAGAGCAGCCCTGAGCCTGGCTGGTGGATCCATCCCTGCCTGGCAGCCCAAGGAGGGAAGGGATGCCCTCAGAGCCAGCCCAGCAGGGCACAGGGGCTCTGTCCTGCAGCCCTCTCATGGCTCAGGCACACAGAGACAAACACAACCTGCTCCCCTGGGCACAAGGAGGTGACAGCACAATTCCAAGTGACAAAGGCCATGTTAAAGTGATCCCTTGGGAGTGCCAGGTCTCCTCAAAAGCCCCTGGAGGCAGCAGGTACCGGGGTGCTGAGGAGGACCCTTGGTGTGCAGACCATTCCTGCTTTTTCCAGCTGGAGCAGCAGCTTCCCACTGGCCAGAGCAGCTAAAAAATGTGTTGGGGCATGTTTAGCTCCTGCCACAAGCTGCAGGAGAATTTCACAATCTCTTGTCCCTACTCTGCAGAGCTGTGCCAAGGTGCTGGAATCTGGTTCAGTGGCTGTGCAGTCCCCCAGAGAGGCACAGCTGGATGGACAGGAAAGGTGAAAAGAAGATGGGGAATGGGAAATCATAATTCCAAGTGACAAGGTGACAGTGGGAAAAGTGTGGAAAGTGTGAATCACTCATCACCACTCTGCAGAGCTTTCCAAATTCAGTGGTGCCTGCCTGGTTCAGTCCCTGTGGCTGCCTCCAGAGAGGCACAGCTGCATGGATAGAAAAGGTGAAAGGAAGATGGGGAATGGGAAATCACAATTCCAAGTGACAAGGTGACAGTGGGAAAAGTGTTGAAGGTGTGAATCACTCATCCCCACTCTGCAGAGCTTTCCAAGTCCAGTGGTGCCTGCCTGGTTCAATCCCTGTGGCTGGCTCCAGAGGGGCATAGTTGCATGGACAGGAAATGAGGATGAGGAATGCTAAATTCATGTTACAGCGCTGAAAACCCAACCTGTAAAGATGCAGACTGGATTTAAAAGGCTCCAAAATTTATCCTTTCTGTTTGCAGTAGGCAGGGAGAGGAGGGGGCAAGTTGGGACAGGGAAGCTGTCACTGGCTTTTCCACCTAGGAATGATTTCTGTTCCTGGGTGCAGGGAGCAGCCTTCAGAGCCTCATGCAGAGGAAGTTTGCAGATCATTTCCTTGCCAAGCTCCAGCTGCAGGTGTGGGTTTGCTCCCTCTGGATGTGAGGGATGCAGTTGGCACTGCCCCAGCCTGGGCATCTCCTGGGTCAGTGCAGCTCCAGTGCCCCTGGGACTCTGGGATGAAGCAGCATTTACCAGAGGATGCTCCCTGCTTTAAACACATCCCTTTTTTCCATAGAACCCCTCCCTCCTGCCCCCAGTACACAGAAGGAAATGGGAACATCAAACCAGCAGCTTTTTGAAGTGGCAGAGGAAGGAGCTTGTGCAACCCAGAGTGGCCCCAGAGCCACTGGTGCAAGACTGAGGGATTCAAAAAGTGAGATAAACCAACCAGCCTGCTGGGAGCATCTCAGTTACTCCAGGGATTATCCCAGGACTAAACCAGCAAGAAAACCAATCAGATGTAGATTTTTCCCTTATGAAAGTAACTCTCAGTGATTTTTTGGTGAGGGTTCACTCCCCACACCCTGGGATGGGGGGCATGGGGAGGTTTCTGGCTCTTGCCAACTCTACTCTCGCTTCCCTTCCTCTGGGAGAGGGGAGCTCCAGCCACCAAGGGGGTGATTGGAAATGGGAAGTGGGAGAGGGATGGCGTCAGGGTCTGGCTCAGGAAGTCCATGAGTATGTCTGCAGTGGCATTACTAGAGAAAGAAAAAAGGGGTGGGGGGGGTAAGAGGAAGAGTGATTAAGAAGACGATACAGGAACTTTAAAAAAAAATAGAAAATCCCAAAGGTGATTCATGGTTTGATCCCACAACACAGAGGAGGAGGAGGACGAAGGCAGACACAGGACTGGGGACCAGGATCAGCACTGAGGGCTGATGGGCTATTTCCTTCTCACCATTTATAGCCACAGTGTGGGATCTGTCACCTCCCCTGTCCCGGGCTCCCAAACCCCCACAGGGCAGGAGGGTGTTGGTGGGAGAATCCGTGTTTATCATTTCCTTGAATAACCCGTCCCCATGCCTGGAAGCAAAAGGAATATATTAAATTACTGCATATTTCACAGCCTTCAAAGCAACCTCCTTCCCAGCACCGGGGGCACCCAAACACTGAGCAGCAGCTGCAGGGAGCCCTCGGGAGCGCTGAATTCCCAGGGGATCTCCCCAGGTGCGTCCTGCAGAAGCCGAGGGGAGTGGAAGCCTGAGCAGACACGGAAGCAAACACATCACTCTGGGCAGGGAGAGCCGAGTGTGACTCAGCCCATCCTCACAGAGCCAGGGATCCATCAGGGAACGTGCCCGGGCACAGCGCTCCTGACAGGCTCGTCCCTGCCCCGTGTCCTCCTCTGACTCGGGAAGCAGCACCCCCAAAGCCAGGGGGACAGGGTGGCAGCTCCAGCATGGAGCAGGGAACAGCTTGGGTCGGATGGAGGGAATGCTCCAGCCTTGGAAAATGGGGAAATGTGGCTTGGTGGAGCTGTGTTTACAGGAGTAACACACTGAGGCCCACCCCGCGCTCATCGGGACTTGTAAATGCACACAGATTCCTGTGGGGAAGGATTTTACATGGTTTGGAGATTTAGTGGTCAAAGGTCTTATGGGAAAAGGGTTTTTTGGGGAAGGGAAGTAATATTCCTGTTAGATCAACCAGCACAGAGGGGAAAACAACAAAGATTTGGGCAGATGAGCATCCCTCAGGTCTTTTGGGATGGAGATGGCAGACATCAGGGCACACTTTTTTTATGTTTATCTCACCTATTTCTCAAGGTGAGATAAACACAAACTCTGCAAAAAGGTGAATTTCTACCCAGAGAAACATCCTGAAAATAGGGGGAACTAACACAGGACCTCTGTCCCAGCATGGACAGTGGGGAGGTAGCACATGGGGTTGGGGTTCAGTCCTGCAGAACACCCATCCTACACCCCAAATGTCCAGCCAGACTGTGTCCCACTCCATGGGGTACAGGGGTGATTTTTTTTCCCCTCCTCAAACAGCTTTTATTTGCCAGAACATCCCAGGCAGGTGGAAATTACTCAACTCAGGACAGCAGATTGCCAGTGACAAAGTCCTGTGTATTCCAGCACTAAAAACCCTCTTCAGCAAGATTCAAATCACCAAGAGTTTTTTCTCTTTGTTTTGGTTTTTTTTTTTTTTTTATTATCTCTGCTAACAAGCTTTTTTCTTTTAAGTGGGAAACGTGAAGGCTCTTAATGAAACCCTCACGCTCCAGCAGAAGTCTAAATGAGCCCAGTGTTCGGCTGGAGGGCGTTTGTATCCCAGCAAAGCCTGTTTTCCCATCAGCTCTTTGAAGTGCCCTATTAAGTGATTTTATACTAATAGGATTTTCCCAGGAAAGAAAGACAAGAATGACAAAACGCTGAATGCTTGATTAACTCTGCCCCTAAAAGAACTCGGATCGTGTTAATTGACTGTTCCCCTGCCATATCCAGCCCTTGTTTGCCCCATTTATGAAGGCATTTTGATGAGACACCAGACCCAGCAGAGTGGAAATAGAGTCCCACCAAGCACAAATAGGGGATGAGACAGTCCTAAAACAAGGCCTTTGCTTACTGGAAATATTCCTGGATGCGAGAGCCAGGCTATGAATCGGTCGCTTCATTCGGCCCCTCACTCATTTTCATCCAAGATTGTTTTTAGCCCCATTCATAGTCATTAACGTAATTGCTTCACTGACTTTCCATGAGCAGCTTGGAAGCTTTGTGGGGTTTTTTTGCTGGCAGCAAAGGCCTCATTGTTCAGAGCATGGCCGGGTGGCTGCAGTACCTGGCTCCAAACCCTGCACCAGGCTGTCCCTTTATTCCCCTGCTGCTCCACCTCAGTGCCCACGGCCTGGAGCACGGCAGGACAGGCAGACACCCACAGGAGGGGACACAGACACCCCCAGGAGGGGACACATCACCCACAGGAGGGGACACATCACCCACAGGAGGGGACACAGACACCCCCAGGAGGGGACACATCACCCACAGGAGGGGACATGGACACAGACACCCACAGGAGGGGACACAGACACCCCCAGGAGGGGACACGGACACCCCCAGGAGGGGACACAGACACCCACAGGAGGGGACATGGACACTCCCAGGAGGGGACATGGACACCCCCAGGAGGGGACACATCACCCACAGGAGGGGACACAGACACCCCCAGGAGGGGACACATCACCCACAGGAGGGGACACAGACACCCACAGGAGGGGACACATCACCCACAGGAGGG
>JAWWMS010000114.1:2457901-2472815 GCA_035048045.1 Chlorospingus semifuscus | reverse complement strand
ATGTTTTGCCAATACGGAGTAAAGGAAAGGAATAGCCTAAGTTGAAGTATGGGGAAGAAAGCCAAAGTGTGACTAGAAGATGAGCAGGTTTTAAGAGCAAGGAGGATAAGCCCAGGACAGAGGGCACTGACTACCAACTGCACAGTCACCTACGGACAAAAGCCAACAACATTCAACACAACTCAAGTTCACCTCGATTTTGTGGGGGGTTGGTTTGGGGTTTTTTTTTTTTTTTAGCATCTGTCATTTCCGAATCATGATCAGATAGATGAATGCCATCCATCAACATGCCTTTAACAAGCCTGCTCCTAGGATGCTAGGTGGTAACTGTGCCAAGGGCTCTAGGAGTGTGCTGTGCCCAGGTACCTGCGCCGAGGAGGGGGACTCCTCCTGCGATAGTCATCCCGAGGGCGCCGGCCCCACGACGGAGGGGGGCCGCGGTTCCGACTCCGCTTCTCCCCGTTGGAGAGCTCCACGCGGACACGACACCCACACAGCGTTCTGGGGAGAGAGGGGCACTGGTTAGCACTGCCAGGGAGAAGGCAAATGGAATAAAGCATACACAATCCACAAGATGGAAGAACAATACAAAAGGGAAAAAGGTTCTGTCATTAAAGCACAGTGCCCACAGTCAGCTCCAGCACTTCCCTTCCCAGCAAGTGTCCAAGGCCAGGCTGGACAGGCTTGGAGCAGCCCAGGCTCTCCAGTGGAAGGTGTCCCTGCCCACAGCAGAGGGTGGAACCGGATGGGCTTCCAGCCCAAACCATTCTGGGATTCTTTGGCAGACAAAAGGATTGGCTGCTTCTCAAAACTGCTGCGCCAGTAAAGCAGGCAGGGAAAGAGCAAAGGAGAGTCTCCACAATCAGTTTTACCTCTTTGTAGTAACACCATCTGCAATTTAATTAACACACACAAAGAGATGCAAATAATTCGTAACTTGGGAGTTCAACTGGGAAATGCAAAATTAAAGATTACAATGCTACTCATGAATGAGAGCAGGGATAGATAGGATAGTGGGAAGGAATTCTTCCCTGTGAGGGTGGGGAGGCCCTGGCACAGGATGCCCCTGGATCCCTGGAAGTGTCCAAGGCCAGGCTGGACAGGGCTTGGAGCAGCCTGGGATGGTGGAAGGCATTCCTGCCCATGGGGAGGGTGGGACTGGATGAGCTTTGAGGTTCCTTCCAGCCCAAACCATTCTGGGATTCTATTGCTGCACTATAAAAACATCCTTATAGTACCATACAACACAGTACATAAGAACCGCATCAAGACTTTAGTCTTGCAGTTTAAGTTCCACAATTTAAAAGTGCATCACTCCTACCATGTCCCATATTTTGACCAGCCAAGCCAAGCATATAAGCACACTTTACCTTCCATCTAGCTCTCTTACTGCATCAGCTGCATCTCGGGGATCTTCAAACTCCACAAAGGCAAACCCAGGAGGATTTCTCGCCACCCATACACTGCGCAGTGGTCCATAGTAGCCAAAAGCTCGCTCTAATTCTGTTTTGTTGCCATTGTTTCCAAGGTTACCCACATAGACCTTGCAGTCCAGCGGACAAGAGTCACGATGCATTGCTAGGACAAGAAAAAAAGAAGTTCGCATATATTTAACCCAGCGCATGTGCTTGTTCACTTCCAAGGGAAGTCACTCTATTGGCTACTTCCCCCTGAAACTTCAGCAGTAATGCATTGTGATGGAGACATTGTTTGGAAGGGGCGAGCGGGGTGAGAGAAAACTTAAAACCCAACAAGAGAGCTGATACGCCATACTGAGTTTAAAATTCACTATTTCAAGGAATTTCGTTTACTTTTACTGTTTAGATTTGCAGGGGGAGATCCCTGCGCCTCTTTTCCTGCTTAGCGCGGGGGGGTCTGCAGAGGGCGCTGCGCGAGGGAGGCTCCATTGTTCCCGGATCGGGATTAGGATCAGGGCGATCCACGCACGAATGGGAGTGGGCAGCGCCATCTCCCGCCGAGCCCTGCGGGCAATGCCCGGGGACTCGCTCCGGAGCTGCTCCTCGGGGCGCCGTGAGGGACCAGCGCTGCTGCTGGCGGACGGGCCGCGGCCACACCGCCCCCGCGGCACTTCCCACCCCGCCTGGCCTCACACCCCGCGGGGAACAGGCCGAGAACGGGCTCCTCCCGGCAACCCGCCGCCTCCCCGCCCGGTTCCGCTCAGGGCCGCGGCAGCCGCCGCCCCAGGCCCGGCGTTACAAAATGGCGGCTGCTCTTTGTTTGGCGCCGCCGCCGCTTCCATCCGCCCTGCCGGGCACCAAGACCGCGGCTGCCGCCTCCCCCCCGCCCTCCGGGGTGAAGATCCTCACCGGTGCTTAGAGGGAAGGCGCGCGAAGGGAGCCCGCGCTAAACTCAGCCGACTCGACCCTCAGCGAGACCCCAGCTCCGCTTTTCCTCACTGGACAAAATGGCGGCTAGCAACGACCCCGCCCGCGTTTATATAAGGCCAGTCCTCTCCCACGTGATGCCAGGCGACAGCGAATCAGAGGGCGTCGTTGTGCTGATTGACAGGTGGCGTCACGGCGCGCGCGCGCGGGCGGGCTTTCGGCGGCAATGGCGGGAGCGCTGAGGGGGCCCCGCCCGGGCCCTGGAATCAGGAGCGGTAACAGCCCCAGAACTGCCGGTTTTCCGGCTAACATAAAAATAAAGTTTTATTTCCTTGTGTTTCTGGCTTGATGAGGTCCCTCCAGGTAGGGTTTACACCTCTGAGCGCTTCAATTCTCTCAGACCCATTTCTTCCCCTGAACTTTAAATAAATGTGTTGAGCAAACTGCTGTAAGCCGGAGGTTTTGGTAAATTTTAAACTTTATGTCCGGGCTTGGCTTACTGAGGCACAAAAGACGGAACTGATTTTTTTTTTTTTTTTTTTTTTTTTAGCGCTTGAGAAAAGGAGAGGATTTGAACAGAGGAATTTCAGTTACAATTACGCAGTGCTGTTGATGTGCTTTGCCAAACTCATTCATACACAACATTTGTACATACAACATGGGTTTTAACCTCTAATTAAACAATAAACTTGTTCCAAAGGGGTTGCCTTTGATAACAAACTTCCTGATTTCTGTTATCAGGTAATAGAAATCCACCCAGGGTTGTTGCTGCAATAACCTCCCAAAAACCTCCTCTCACAACCAGGCTGGGTTTAATCCAGACTTCAGCTCTTTGCCATGGGCCAGAGAAGACAAATTTATCTGGTACAGGTATAATTAATAATACTTTTAATCATGTAATACACAAAAAGGCATTTTGAGTACAAATTAATGCTCTTTGACTCTGCTTTCCAAACAGGAGCTGTGCAGAGGATGGGATGTTCTTGTCTACCAAAATTCCAGAAACCCAACTGGAATTAAAAACAACCAGCTGAATTTTCAAAAATCTTTTGTGGCATCCCCCATTATTTGTAAGAGCTTTTTCTCAGTAAAATCCTCAAAGGGTCAAAACTGGCCAAGGGACAGAAACACAACAATGATTTTGAGGTAATGAACGCTCCAAAGTATCTTTATTGTGTATACAGTTATCTGAGAGTTACCTGCCTTTAATTAAGGAAATCTAATCCATTGTAATCTAAATTAACTGATGTCTAATTTCCTGAGGCAACACAAACAAAGGAAATAATTTGAAGGTTGGAGCTGTTCAGCCATTTCACCTTGTGAGTTTTTTGAGAAGGTGATTTCCAGCACTCACCTCCCTCCTCCAAGGGGGTTTGCAGCATTCCTAGACCCCCTCACATCACATAATGTGCATTTCAAACATGATTTAAGTTTTGCAATAATGGATATTTTAAAAAGAAACGGAACAAATATTAGAGAGCAGCTTGGACAACCTTGTAATCCTATCAGAACTTTTAATTTCATACCAAAGTTACACATGATGTATGAAGATAATTCTGGGTGACAGACATGGAACAAAGGATTTATTCAGAAGTCAGCTTACCTGCTGCAAAGCAAACAGAGCACTCAGCACTCACCTAGGACATGTTACCTGCTCTATTCAAGCACTTCTTCCCTGGGGTTAAGCCTGTCACCACATTTTATAAATCACAGCCCACAAAAATCACATCATCCAAACACAATCCATTTTCAGTTTGGTTTTGGTGTTATTCAGAAACTGAACATGGCCCATCACAGGGTACAAGGCAGAGCTCAGGGTGCTCAGCAAAATTCCCAGAGCTGGGGTTGGGATGTGCCAGCACAGCCACACAATCCTTGTGTCATTCCAAAGCCACACAATTCTTGTGTCATTCCAAAGCCAGTGCTTTGATTGTGACCCAAAATGGTCCCCAAACCAGCCCTGTGCATGTCACATACGTGGGAGCTTTGTGCTACATCACTTCCCTCCTTCTTCCACGTTTGTGAGTGCTTGGAAAATCCTTCTTTGTTTGGAAAATCCTGCTGTGTTTGGAAAATCCTGCTATGTTTGGAAAATCCTTCTGTGTTTGGAAAATCCTTCTGTATTTGGAAAATCCTTCTGTGTTTGGAAAATCCTGCTGCACTGCACTCACTGCCTTTACCACCTGTGTCCAATATCATTGGTTAAATGTTTTATAAAACCCCAGAGCAGGATCCAAGACCACGCTGGTCTGCAGTAAGTTCTAGTCAAGCTGTTGTTGTGGTTTCTGAGATTTCAGTCTCAGGGGAAAATGAACACATTCTAGACGTTATGATTTCGAAGAAACCTCAGCTTTGTGAGCCAAATTTAAAGGATCACTGAACCACAGAATATTCTGAGCTGGAAGGCACCCACAAGAAGCACCAAAAATCTACTCCTGGCCCTTCACAGGACACCCCAAAATCCCACCATGTGACTGAGAGCATTGTCCAAATGCTCCTGGAGCTCTGGATTCCTCAGGAGACAGATAATATTTACTGGAGAACACTTCTATCTGCAAGAGGATCTCTGAGAGCTGCTCCTCAACCTAAACCAGACACCAGCAAAACCAGTTATTTACTGGCACAGTTCTGCCTACAGAAAGGCCTTTTGTGGGAAATGTCAGTGCTCAAACACAACAGGAACTGGTGGAGGGGATGCGTCTTCAGTCAGAAACTGCACAAGGGCACATCTGAGCCTGCTGTCATGAGGTTCCTGTGGATTCACCCCATTTTCACATCCTGCCCATCAGCCAGCCCTGGTGAAAGCTTTTTTCTGAAGAAACAGAGACTTACACAAGCCTGATCTTTAGATATATTTCAGTGCATGAGCTTATTCCCACACACTCTTCTGTTTAAAGGGTACAAGTCCCTTATCTCCTCACTTTTAAAACATATACTTTTACACAGTGAAACCTTTTATCTCTACATGAAACTTCATGTAAAGAGAGAGTGAAACAACAGACTGTAATTTATATATCATAGACCTAAAGTAAGACACAGCACCAAGCACAGCATGTCCCCAAGACTCAGCACTTGGGCATTAATTAGTGTGACATTTGTTTTTGTGGATGACATTTAATTGCTCATCCTTCACCCTCACCTTTCCAGGTGTGAGGCTTCTGCCACTGTTGGGGTCTCATGTCTAAGCTATTGACACCACAGTGACATTCTCTTGCAGGGGCAGATCCCAGAGAGCTCCTTTTCATGGAGACAGGGCTCATGGCACCAGGAGACATCCCTCCTTTTTGTTTTTTTTTTTGTTTTTACTCAGGTGAGGTCTTCAGGAGATTTCTGCAATGCTGTGGAACCTGGGATAAGCTCAGAGAGCCCAGTGGGTGTTACAGAAGCTGCAAAAGGGATCTGAAGCTTTGTCTCAGCTTCACCTGAATTTGTTTTGCACACATAAAATATTCCATCTGGAGACAATTTTGGGCAGAAAAGAGAACCAGCCCCAGGCTTGGCTTCAGGGTAGGTTTTGGAGGACAAAACACTCACCCTTGTTACTGTGTTCACACAGAGCTGTGAGTCCCAGGAGCTTCTGTAGATCGGGCTTGGAAACAGAAAATGGAAAATGAAAACAGTGAGCCTGAGTCACTGCTGTTCAACTCTAATTTTAATTCCCTGGAAGATGGGAGTTTTCTCTGGAATGACGCAGTGCACAGTGCACAGGGGCCACGATTTTAAATTACTGCTGGAACAGTTTGCCCCTTCCCAAATGAGATTGCTGGCACTTCTCCAGATGGCACAGGACTGTCCCCAGCAACAAGAGGGTGACACAGAAGAGCTAAAACCACCCAGAAAGGAGAGAAAGCCTGGAATTCACTCCTGAGAGCTGAATTTCACCTCTTGAAATGGTGATGGAAGCCATGGGTCTGCTGGTTCCTTCCTGGGGACAGAGAGCTGGTGATGCCCCTGGAGCACCAAGTGCAGGTGTGATGGTGCCAAAATCTTCGTGGTTTGCTGTGAGGTGTCATTTCCTCCTGTCTCTGAGTGGGGGAGGCCAGGGAGGGCAAACAGCCCTTTGGCAGCTGCTGCTTCTCCAGCAGCTCTGTTTGCCCTGAGTGTGGTCAGAGCGTTTCCTCTCGCAGGGCGGTGCCCGGCTTTCCACTCACAGGATTTCGGGTCTGTTGGGTACGAGCAGTAAGGGAAAAACAAAAAAAACACAACCCAAAAATAATGGTAATAAAAAAAGAGTTGATGTTTTCGTCAGGGAAGCAGGAAGACTTCTGTAGCCCACACTCCTGTTATTGGTGAGTAACAGAGAACAGCAGATGGAAAAAATTCCTCAGATCTCTCAGCCCTCTCCCTACAGATAGAGGATCCCTTTGATGCAGCACAGTCTTTGTTTAATTAAGTTTTCAAATCCCAGGCCAGAGGATCCCCCTTAGCCTAACGAGGCTATTTGCACATTTGCTTTGCTTTCTGTTCCCTCCCCCAGCTCCTTCTTCCCCCTCAGCTGGGCCTCCAGGCTTTCTCTTCCCTTTTTCTTTCATGCCCTGCAGCAGGCCATATTCCCTTCCTCCCCCACCTGGCTCCCCGGGGAAAGGGCTGGAAAGCAAAACAAAGGAATCACTCCCTGGGAAACTGTAATTGGCACAACCCTGCTGCTCCAAAACTCCTGCTGAAGGTGAGGGAACAGCAAAAGGCCCTCCCAGGCAGGGAGCAGGGAAAGCTGGAGGGAGGGAGAGAAGGCTTTGAAGCAAAGGCTGGAACCTTTGATGGCTCCAGGAATGCTGTGGAGGATGCCCTGAGGGGACCAAGCTCTGGTCAGCCCCAATCCCTGCGGCAGAATGGGTTCCTGCTCCTTTCTGCGTCACTCAGGCCTCTCACAGAGGTCAACTTATCTAAAAATATCTAAAAATATCACCTGAGAGTGCTGGTGGTACAATTCACCCCTGTGACATTAGCACTGACCCCATTACAGCTGGGAACATTTCCTCCTGGGCGAGTGCCTGCAGTGTGCAATGGACACATTTTATGTTTTCTTTCGAAATGTTGTATCTCTCATGGATATAGGGTAACCCTGGTGCAGCCCCACCTCAGGGAGATGTCACAAAGTGATGACCATGGTTATTCTGCCTTCTCCAGAGTCCTTGGTGGAAGGAAATGACTGGTGGAAGGGCAAAGCCACAGCAGTGTGAAATGTCACAAAGTGATGACCATGGTCACAAAGTGATGACCATGGTTATTCTGATTTGTCCTGAGTCCTTGGTGGAAGGAAATGGCCTGGTGGAAGGGCAAAGCCGTGGCAGTGTGAGATGTCACAAAGTGCTGACCATGGTTATTCTGACTTCTCCAGAATCCTTTGATGGAAGGAAATGGCTGGTGGAAGGGCAAAGCCATGGCAGTGTGAGTGATGACCATGGTTATTCCAACTTCTCCAGACTCCTTGGTGAAAGGGCAAAGCCATGGCAGTGTGAGTGATGACCATGGTTATTCTGATTTCTCCTGAGTCCTTGGTGGAAGGGCAAAGCCATGACAGTGTGCTGTGACCACCAGAACACTCTCCAAGTGCCCCTGTCCTGATCCCACGTCACCATCTCTGCTTGTGGTCGCTCAATTGATGTTTTTTCCGGTGGAGAAGCCATAACTGCATCCAATGAAAACCAATTGCACGCTGGAGACTTGAAAAGTTCACGGATGAATTGTCCCAGATGTTTCTCACAGGACTTTGGCCAACGCTCATTAATCCTTGAAGATGTAACCAAGGGATCCACAGCAGATAATTTGGTGTAATGGTGTAAGTGCTAACGAATGTCAGCCTTAATTGGTGACACACTCTAATGAGTAACACTGTCTTTAATGATCAGGACTCAGGTAATGAAATCAGGAATGTTTATTGGCTGTCTCAGACAAGCTGCCTTGAGGAACACAATGAAAAGCAATTTGGTGTCCATGGAAGCTGGAGAACAGAGGCTGTGAAGCCCTGCAAGGGCAGGACAACGTGTCTGCATCCACCCGAGCCTGGCTTTGTCAGGAACACAGCCCTGTGCCTATGGGAAAGCAATCCATGGCTTCAGAAAACACTGAGCAAATGATCTTTCCAATCCTCCCAGTGAATTCCTCCTCAGAGGTGACAAATACATTCACTGACTTTCACTTTGAGAAGCAGGAACTGGTCCTCTTAAGTGGTTCCAGCCTAATGATCAAGCCACATCCTGAGTATCCAAATTCTATTGAAATTATCTGCTTAGTAATCATACAGTGAATATAAAACCTTGTGTGGTGTCAGCTTGCAGGGTTTCAAAACATATCAGAATTTGGCTTTTTGCCTGTACTACCACTTGCACTTTTATTGTTTAGTGAGTTTTTCCTATTTTCCAAAATTTCAAATGAATTTTTTTACTGTGCAATCAACAGATTTAAATTAAATTTGTACTGAACATTAAAATTATTCTGGTTGCCCAGAGCAGCTGTAGCTGCCCCATCTCTGGAAGTGTCCAAGGCCAGATTGGATGGGTTTGGAGCAATCTGGGGTGGTGAAAGGCGTCCCTGCCATGGCAGGGGGTGGGATGGTGGGATTTAAGGTCCTTTCCAGTCTAACCATTCTGGAATTTTATTATTTACCAGCTCCTGAGATTTTCTGTGAGTAACTTGAACTTGCTTGAACACATCCAGAGGAGGGAAGCAGGCTGGTGAAGGGCTTGGAACACAAACCCTGTGAAGAATGGCTGAGGGAGCTGGAGTTGTTCAGCCTGGAGAAAAGGAGACTCAGGGGTGACCTTATCGCTCTCTACAGCTCCTGAAAGGTGGCTGTGCTCAGGTGGGGTTGGTCTCTGCTCCCAGACAAACATGAACAGAACAAGAGGACACAGCCTTAAGCTGCACCAGGAGAAGTTTATGTTGGACATCAGAAAAAAATTCTTAACTGAAAGAGTGATTGGGCACTGGAATTGTCTGCCCAGGGAGGTGGTGGAGACACTGTCCTGGATGTGATTACAAAAATCCTGGACGTGGCACTCAGTGCTGTGGTTTAGTTGATGAGGAGGTGTTAGGTCATAGCTTGGACTAGATGATCTTAAAAGTCTTTTCCAACCTGGTTCATTCTGTGATTCTGTAACAGGGTTTTGCTGACAGTACATTGCAGGCATCACCAGTACTGTTAATTTAGATTCCTCTTACCCAGCTCAGGGTCCACACCTGAGCCACAAGGACAGAAAAGGAGCAAAATCTATTTCCACACCAGAGACACTTTTCCTGATCAGTCCTGGTACAGCTGTCCATCATCTTGGGGTGCAGCAAAGCTGTGCTAAAATCAAAAGTTCTCACAAAACAACAGAGACTGCAAAGGAAGAAGAGGCTGCCTGCAAAGCTGTGATCTTGTCTTTAGTCAGAGCTGAATATTTTAAAATCCAAGATTTATTACTGCTGGAGCTGTCTCATTTCCCTGGTACAAGGTGTTAGTCACAGAGTGCTGTGCAGCCCATTCCCATTGTTCCTGAGCTCCCTGGGCTGCTATAAAAGGTGCTCAAGGGCACTCAGTGTCTCTGCACTGGAGCATCACCACGGGGCTGGCAGGAGATTCTGCAGGTCAGGACATCCCTGGGATCCAAACACCTCCAGTAAGTGGATAATGTTCCTTTTGTAACTGGGAGATGCTTTTAATTAATGTAGAGTTTAGTGTTGATCACAGTGGGAAAATGTCATTTCTCCATTGTGTCTGAGCAGTTCTGCATTAGCATAACTTCAAATATCCCTCAGCATTTAATACACACATCTCTATGGATATTTATGTGCATGTATCTGCATTTAATACACATGTTTTTCATCAGAACTAATACCCACTTGTTATTTCACATCTAGTTTGATTTCAACATATTGCCCAAGAAAATTACTCACAAATTACTAGGGCAGGCTTATTAAGAACTAACTTGTTACAAGCAAATACAGAACTGATTTGCATTTGTGTTCTATTAATGTATAATTTGCTTTATTATCCAGTCACTGACAATATTCAAGTTAAATCTTTTGAGGAGATGCTGAGTTTTTTATAATCCCAAATTTCTTCTGCACAGAAAGAATTGTTCCTACAAAAACTTGTTCAGGAACTTGTCTTTACTACTCTTACATAACAACTTTAATGCTAGAACTTTTGTTTTGTTGTCCCTCCAGGTTTTAATGTAACAATTAATATAGGAATAAAGGCTGGAGCCAATCCTAAAGCAGAGTACAGTCATCAATACCAAAAATACAGAAATTTTAGGGCTAGACCTGGCAAAAAAGGTGTGGTGAGGTTGAAGGGATGGGTAGGTAAGGATGTACCAATGCCATGAGCAGATATAGAGCTGGATGAAATGATAACATAGATTAAAATAATAATTTTTAATTGCACAATTACATCTTCTAGTTGTCCTTTCCCTAAGCCAGAAATCCACTTCTTCACAGAAAAGAAATCCAGCATCGGTCTAACACAATCCTGGATATTTGGGTGTCAGCACTTGTCTTGCTCATGGAAAAGGTTGTGATATTGAAGGCCCAAACCCCAAGGCTGTGGACATGTTTTAACTTGATATTCCTGCTCCACCTTAAATACCTTTTGGGTTTCATGATTTTCAGCAATCCTGATCTTTGTGTCAAATTGCTGTGAAGTGTTTTGATCAGGAGGCTCTCTTCCAAGTCCTAAAATAATTTTCTGTGCTTGCAAATGCACAAGAGTTCAAAATGTTATATTGAGAGGCAACAGTGGGAAAGGAGATTTAAAGCAATGAAATGCAGAAATATTCTGTGAATCCTGTCCATCCTTTCCCGTCTATGTTACAAATCCACAGGTCTGGGATGATGTGGGAGGTCCTGGGGTGTTTTACCACAGCACAGGGCTCCACTCTCACCCCTGCTTAAAGGCTGAAATTCATTTTGTCAGGTGAAAGCAAGAACAGAGGAAAAGATTTCTGGTCACACCATCAGCTTCTGGTCCTGTGGAGCTGATTTAAAGAAGAGAGAAAATGTTCCTGCCCCAGAGATCTCTGCAGACAGTTACATTTTTGGCAATTCTTTTTTTTGCCTGTTTTACAATGGGCCAAGACCTTGAAAAGTAAGCAATATTACCTTTTTTCTTCATTGATATCATTAGAAAACTGTTCACTTTTGATTTAATGGGCTGTGTTCTGCACTGCTTTTAGTTCCTCCAGGCATGGCAGTAGAAAAATTTGATGTATTTGATACAGCACCATTTTACCTCACCCTCTCTGCAGTATAAAATTAAACCAATTGCATTTTTAGCTGTGTAACATGGACCACATTTCAGCTGTCACTTTTAAACACAGTGTGGCAAATCACATAAGGATGTTCAGCAGAAGCCATGGAGATGGCACATGCTGAAATTCCATATTTAGGCTCTCATTCAGATCCAAATCTGCACTAGGAGCCTGTAGCTGCAGTGAGATCTTATCTAAGCAGCTTGGAATGCTGAAATATTTGCATCTGAGATTTAGCCTGCCCTCCTCAGTCAACAGTTGGCTCAAAAATTCTGGTGTATCTGAAGAAAATAGGAGTTTGGTTTTATTTCATGAACACCAGTGATTTCAGGTAAACTACTCCTGAGTTCCAACTCTGGAATGAATGACAAAACCCAAGAGTTCTGTAACACTGAGGTGATGGAAAGGGAACTAATTCTGCTATTGAAACCTCTGAAAATAATCTAAATTTGGGAAAGACCAAATTGTTAGTCTCCCCAGCTTACCTTTCTTAAGAAAGAGGAGATTCAAGGCAACCTTTGGGAAGAGCACAGCATTTCAGCTTTGCTGGAATCTGAAATGCAGGGAACTCTCAGAACTTTGGGCCTGCAAGTCAAAGCTTAGAATTAAACACAAGATTTGATCTGAGACTTTAGAAAAGGCTTCCAAACTTAGGTGCTAGAAGCAAGAATGTGGATTAATAGTTTAAAGCAAAGACACATTAAAGTAAGTAGAAAAAAGTTTAGAGCTTTAGAGTACAGTACTGTAGGTTTGTGTGTCATAACATGATTGGCTAAGAAAGCTTACACTGTAGCATGAGTCCTTAAGATGAAATATTTAAAGATTAAATAAAAAACATAAATGTCCTTATTTACAGTGCTTTATTAGTTAATAAATCCTTAAAAAGTCTTATAACTAGAGGTCTTGAGACCTTCTGAGCCATGCAGTGAAGATGTGAGCCAAACTCACCCTTCCTGCCTATGTAGAACATAGAAAAAAAATCACACAATCTAAAACAACTCAAAAATCCCATCTCTAAATTAATTCAAAATTCCTTCCAAATCCCCACAAGCCTCCCATCTGCAGGAATCTTTAGGCTTCCTGACAGGCTGCTGGAGCCTGAGGCACCTCCAGCGCTCCTTGCCCAGCGCAGAGAAGCATCTGGGATGGATGGATGGATGGATGGATGGAAGGATGGATGGATGGATGGATGGATGGATGGATGGATGGATGGATGGATGATGGATGGATGGATGGATGGATGCCCTTGCGCCTCCCTGTCCCATCCCCAGGACGGTCCCAGGGGTTCATGGATCACGCTGCCATCCCCTCCGCGGTGCCTGGGACGCCGCTGGCCCCGGGCCGGGCTCAGCCCCTCCCGCAGCCCCAGTTGCCTCGGGCAGCTGCTCCCGCGGCCCCCGCAGCTGTCCCGGGCATTTCACGGGGCTCAGCCCCCGCCGCTGCCGCTTCGCATCATCCCCGCCCTGCCCGACACCCGATCGCCCGCACATGCCGCAGGCACAGGTTGTGTTAAAATTAGCCCCTGGCTCCCTCCTGCCCGTCCCCAGCGCAGATTTTGGGGTGCAGCACCCCCCGTTTGGGGCATCCTCCCGCCTTTGCCCCAGGTTCACAATCCCGCTCCTCCGGGATACTCCCTGCCTCCAGGTGTCCCTGCGGGCGGCCGTTCTGGGGATGCTCCAGGCACAGGGGGATGTCTCACCCCTCGGTAACATAGGGAAGGATTTTCCCCTTATCCAGGAGGATATCCAGGAGTTAAAAGGTGACACAGGGCAGCTGGGAGGCCCTGGGCCACACGTGGCACATCAGCACCACTGAGGGTGACAACTCCCAGAGCTGCAAGATCTGCCCCCCACCCTCTGCCTGGTGCAGACATCTTTTATGAAAAATCCTTTCCTCCTAAGAAGCTGAGAAGCTTCAAAAACAAAGTGTGAACATTGATTATCTGCTGCTGTGGAATGCAACAGGTGCATCTGTGATTGGCCCATGTTGGTTGTTTGTAATTAATGGCCAATCACAGTTCAGCTGGCTGGGACAGAGAGTCTGAGCCACAAGCCTTTGTTATCATTCTTCGCTATTCTATTCTTAGCTGGCCTTCTGAGGAAATCTTTTTTTCTATTCTTTTAGTATAGTTTTAATGTAATATATATCATAAAACAATAAATCAGCCTTCTAAAACATAAAGTCAAATCCTCGTCTCTTCCCTCAACCTGAGACCCCTGTGAACACCGTCACACTCTGCCCACCCTAAAGCCCTCTGCAATTTCACCCTGATATGGGACATTTCACCCTGATATGGGACATTTCACCCCCTCTGCAAAACCAAGCTGGGTGAAACCCTTTGAGGGGGGTCAGGATGGTCTCAACTGGCTCAGAAAATGATGAGTCCATTTTCTTCAAATTCAGGGGATTGTTTTTGTCTGGCCTCAGGCAGGACAGTGGAACAGCCCCCAGGGAAGGGCTTCATCCAGCAGCTTTGAAGCCGTGGTTTGCTCCAGAGGGACATCCCACACCTCCCTGAGGCCTTTTTATGGAATCCCAGAATGGTTTGGGGCCCTGAGGGTCTCAAGTCTCAGGATGGGGAGGCACAAAGCCTGTTGGAATTGAGGGAACAGCACTGGAGAACATCCAGGGAAAACTAGGAGTGAAAACAGTTAAGATAACACAGATAGAGAAAGGGCAAAAAATGAGGGGAAATCTCTACAGCAAACAGCATTGTTCCGTGCCTGGGAGCAGCAGCAACCCAAACCCAAGTGGGGACTCGGAAACTGGAAGGGCTTTATTTGAGATTTTTCACACTGACATTTTATCTCGGGTTATTTTGCTGCTTTATTTTCTGCCTCCCTGGAATTTTTTTTTCTCTTCTGCTTCTTACCTTGTTTCTTTAGCTGAAAAAAAAAAAAAAAAAAAAGAGAGGCAATCTAGAGGAAATCATTATGCATTTGATTAAAGTGTAATATCTCAGCATTTCAATTTTCCAGTTTTATAAAGTAAGAGATAAAATAAGAAGATGGGTGAAAACCTCAGCTCCAAAGAGCAGCCATTTGGGAGGAGAGAAAGGGAGAGAAAGAAAACACTTTGCAATTATTTTGCTGTAGCCTGTTTCAGATATGTGGCCCAGGAGGCGCTTTTTCCCTTCTCCCTGAAAGGAGGATTTTTGGGAGCTCACAGCACTCCAAGGAACCCAGCACACGTCCAGAGCCCTCATGAGGCTCATTTCAGGAGGGAGCACAACTTATGGTGGCAAAGGGGACGAGTCCATGGCAGGGAACGGAGCTGGGAAGGGGCTGGAGCCCCAGGAGAGGCTGAGGGAGCTGGGAAGGGGCTGAGCCTGGAGCA
>JAWWMS010000114.1:2422994-2449761 GCA_035048045.1 Chlorospingus semifuscus | reverse complement strand
GCCCCAGCCACAAGCAGTGAGCAGCCCCAGCTACAAGCAGTGAGCAGCCCCAGCCACAAGCAGTGAGCAGCCCCAGCTACAAGCAGTGAGCAGCCCCAGCCACAAGCAGTGAGCAGCCCCAGCCACAAGCAGTGAGCAGCCCCAGCCACAAGCAGTGAGCAGCCGCAGGTACAAACAGTGAGCAGCCGCAGAGGCACTGGGGGTACCTGGGGGGGAGGCACAGATGTGTCCTGGCTCTGCTCCTGGCTCTGCTCACACCTGGCAGTGTGCCTGGTCCGTGCCAGCCTGGCTCTGCTCCTGGGGCTCTGTGCTGTCCCCAGCAGCCCCACAGTGCTGGGGGTGTCACTCCACACTGGCATCAGCACCAGCAGGGCTGGGCACACTCAAGGGGCTGTTGTCCAGAAAAAGCTCCCTTTTTGCTTTCCTGTTTCCTTCAGGATTAAAGTCACTCTCCTTGGGCTGGAACCAGGGAATGTTTGTCAAGTTTACGAGGGCTTTTAGAGAGGCTTTTAGAAAGAACATCCTATCCCTTCTTTTATAGGGCTGAGATAAGATTATCTTTGTTTTAACACCAATTAAAGCAGGAAGGGTTTATAGGATTAGGGGGTTTCCATCAGTGCGACTTTGATGTCACCACTTGCCTGCTTGGTTTGTTCCTTTCCCTGGTTAAATCCCTGGGAAGTGTTCCTGGGATGGTTAACGTGGCCTCCCTCCCGAGGCACAGCTCTCCCAGGCAGAAGCTTTGGGAAACAATTAAACAAGACCAAACAAAGTAACAAAATATGAAGGTCCTAAATTCTTCAGGGGACCTTTTGGAGAAAGCTGGCTCAGAATAGTCCCTGTGGGAGTCTGCAGTGCTTCAGTGTTTACATCAAGAGAAAGGATGTGCTGCTGGCCTGAGAAGCATGTTTAAAATAAAAATATAAAATGGTAGACTCCCAGAATGGTTTGGGTTGGAAGGGACCTTAAAGCTCATCCCATTCCACCTCTGCCACAGGCAGGGACACCTGGACACCTTCCACTGTCCCAGGCTGCTCCCAGCCCCATCCAGCCTGGCCTTGAGCACTGCCAGGGATCCAGGGGCAGCCACAGCTGCTCTGGGCACCCTCAGCCAGGGCCTGCCCACCCTCACAGGGAGCAATTCCTGCCCAATATCCCATCTAACCCTGCTCTCCGACAGCTCTCTGAAGCCATTCCCTGTGTCCTGTCCCTCCATCCCTTGTCCCCAGTCCCTCTCCAGCTCTCCTGGAGCCCCTTCAGGCTCTGGAAGGGCTCTGAGCTCTCCCTGGAGCCTTCTCCTCTCCAGCTGAGCACCCCCAGCTCACCAAATAATCGGGATTATTCATTATTGATCCTCTCCAAACCTTAAATCTCTGAAGAAACCTTTGGGAAAATCAAGTTGAATGAGTGAAAAATTTGTTTTTCTGTCTTTATGTTTATGTTACTCATCCAACCTGCATTTTACAGCAACCTAAAGCTCTGCTTTCCTAAAAGCTCCCATTTTACTTCCAGAAGCACAAGAACACACCCCCAGTGGATCTGAACCAGTTTAAACCCCAGATTTTTCCCTTGAAAGGGTGTTTTTTTGTAAAAATGTGTCTTTTCTGACACACTTTGAATGACTCATATGAGAGCTTGTCTCTCACCCCTCAGCTCTGGGACTCTTTGCCAATGAATAACTCACAACAGGAATGAAACTCCCCCACAGCAAAGCTCCCCCTCCTTTCAGGAGGATGGGCAAACAGCAAATAAGAATCACCAGAATAATAATAATAATAATAATAATCATTAAAACCGAAATCAATGAGAAGGAAACAAATCAAACACTTCACTCACAAGAAAAAAAAAAAAAAAAGGCAAGAGAGGACGGCAATTTCAGGGGAGTTTTGGATAAATAAACAAGTGCCATACCTTTTCAAAAATTCCATATACTCAGTATGCTTGATGAGGCCAGTCCTCATCATTATTGTTTGAAAACATTGCCGATCAATAGCCCAAAGTTTCACATTTACGAGAGCTGGAAAAAAAAAACAAGACAAGGGGAAAACGTGATTAGCAAAAAATGTCCAAATTCCTGTTGTGAACTGCAGAGGAAAACGATGTCATTGGGAATGGGGAGCACTGCAAACCAGGAAATTCAGCAGCTGGACATGAAACATGATCTGAGAGGATTGGGAAGGTCCTGGTGGATGGGGGGTTTTGGGAAGAGGGCCTGGAAGCAGCTGTGAGAGGAGGAGAAATCAAGGAAGGCCAAAGGTGAGCAAGGATTTGGGGTCAGTTCATCACACCCTGAGTGATTTTAGGACACCTTTAGTGCATTATCCAGCAAAATCCATTGAGGTTTCGTCCTGCTCCCAAGCAAATTTCCAGACCCAAGCCCTGATTATGAACCAGCCTGATGATGAAATGAGCCATTCTTTTCCAACTTTACTTTTTGGGTCCCTCATGAATTCCAAGATTTCTGAGTCACTCACCAAACACCACATCCTATTCTTCCAAAGGCAAAACTCCATGGTCAAAAAAAAGGGAAAACCAGTGCACAGAGAGCAGAACCCCAAAAGGCCCAGTTTTCTTTTCAGCTGTGGCTTAGAATTTGCATGAGCCATAAATGCTTGAGTATATACAGTTTATAATAGGGCTTCTCCTTAGAGAAACAATTTGATTAAAATTATTCCCAAGACCTCTACACTTGTATTAATTTCTTTTTATTTTTTCAGACAGTGAATGCAATAAATTCCATCCTCATGCCCCCATTTGACTGCAGGAAACAGCACGAAGCAGAGAGACTTCCAGCAAAATATTTACAAATACTCTCACTGATAAAATCCATGAAATGAATGGGCTTTGATTTGCTGCTCCTTCAGCTGCCAAACCTCCTCCTTAATGAGTTTTTATCCCTAACTGCATTTGCAAGATAGAAAAACCTTCAAAGTGCAAACTCAAAGATTTCTTCTTGACTTGCATGGCAGAACTGCCCTTAAAGCCTCTTCTGGTTTTCCACGCAGAAACTTCTTTTGGGGAAGAATTTTTACTTCTTTAATCAAAGCAACAATTCCAGGGATGGGCGCTGCAAAGCTCCCTGGGCAGGCCAAGGCCTGAGCACCCTTTCCATACAGAAATTGCTGCTGCTGTCCCAGCTGAGCCTCCCCTGGCCCAGCCTGAGGCCCTTTCCCCTTGTCCTGTCCCTGTTCCCTGGCAGCACAGCCCCCCAACATCAGGAATTGTGGAGAGGTGCTATTCTCTCATTTTACAGCCATAACACATTATTATATCCTATATATTTTAATAAAATCCTATATATTTAGGATATCCTATATAAAGGGTACATGTGTTCTATATATTTATTTACATATATTTACAATGTATTTCTTTTAGAATTTGTTTCTAATTCTATTTTTCTCTCAACAATGTTTATCCTATTCCATAATATTTCTATTCCTTATCTTATCCTGTTCCATAATATTTCTAAGTTCATGTTTCTTATCTCAAAGTTTCCATACAAATATATACTTATGTGAACTTTCTATTAAACTTTAAGAATTCTCTACAAATCTATTTCCTACAGGTGTGAATCACTCATGGTCCTCTGTTAAAATAACTGCAGCTCTTAGCATTAACAGGACTTTCTGCCATTGCTGTGCACTGTCTGATGGTTCTGGTGTTTTACAGTCTGAGATGATTTCATGAAATGGAAGCCAAGGGCTTGATACCCTCCTTTGTCAAGAGCTGTGCTGGGTTTGATCAATGTTTGTGTGCCCCCAGGTGCGCCTGGTGCAGAAGAAGGACACGGGGCACGTTTATGCCATGAAGATCCTACGCAAAGCTGATATGCTTGAGAAGGAGCAGGTGAGGAGCACCCCGAGCAGGAGCTGTGCCATGGATCACTCTGTGTGCAGAGCAGGAATAGGATCCTGTGCTTCAGTAGCTGAAAATTCTGGGGGCTTTTTTGTGTCTTCTCTTATGGAGGAAATAAGTCAGAAAAATCTCTCAATTCTCTTTTCAACACAAAGTCCTGTGCAAATGATTCAGTGTTTTACTGCACTTCTGACTTGGAGGATTGGATATAAATATCAGAGATACAACTGCAGGAACTGTACCATGGATCACTCTGTGGTGTGTGCATCTGTGCTTCAGTAGCTAAAAATTCTGGGATTTTTGGTCTTTTCTTATAGAGGAAATAAGTCAGAAAAATCTCTGAATTCACAAGGACTTCTTTTTTAGTAGGCTCTTTTGACACAAAGTTCTGTGCAAATGATTCAGTGTTTTACTGCACTTCTGACTTACAGGATTGGATATAAATATCAGAGATACAATTGCAGGAACTGTACCATGGATCACTCTGTGGTGTGTGCAGAGGAGGAATAGGCACCTGTGCTTTAGTTTAGTAGCTAAAATTTTTTGTGTCTTTTCTTACAGAGGAAATAAGTCAGAAAAAGCTCTGAATTCACAAGCACTTCTTTTCTAGTGGGCTCTTTCTGACTTACAGGATCAGATATAAATATCAGAGATACCACTGCAGGAACTGTACCATGGATCACTCTGTGGTGTGTGCAGAGGAGGAATGGGCTTCTGTGCTTCAGTAGCTAAAAATTCTGGTGTTTTTTGTCTTTTCTTATAGAGGAAATAAGTCAGAAAAGTCAGAAAAAAATCTCTGAATTCACAAGGACTTCTTTTCAACACTCAGTCCTGTGCAAATGATCCAATGCAGACTTCAAGGCCAGTGTTTTACTGCACTTCTGACTTGCAGGATCAGATATAAATATAAAGATATTTATATCAGAGATACAGCTGCAGGAGCTGTACCATGGATCACTCTGTGTGCAGAGCAGGAATAGGCTTCTGTGCTTCAGTTTAAAAATTCTGGGGGGTTTTGTGTCTTTTCTTATAAAGGAAATAAGTCAGAAAAATCTCTGAATTTACAAGGACTTCTTTTCTAGTGGGCTCTTTCAACACAGAGTTCTTTGCAAATGATTTCAGTGTTTTACTGCACTTCTGACTTACAGGATTGGATATAAATATCAGAGATACAACTGCAGGAACTGTACCATGGATCACTCTGTGGTGTGTGTAGAGGAGGAATAGCCACCTGTGCTTCAATAGTTTAAAATTCTGGGTTTTTTGTGTCTTTTCTTATAGAAGAAATAAGTCAGAAAAATCTCTGAATTCTCAAGGACTTCTTTTCAACACAAAGTCCTGTGCAAATGATCCAATGCAGGCTTCAAGGCCAGTGTTTTACTGCACTTCTGACTTGCAGGATCAGATATAAATATCAGAGATACAACTGCTGGAATTCAGACTCAGAGACATAAAGAAGCAGCATTTAACATATTTAAAGCTTTCCTTTGCTAGTACTTCTGGATATATAATGATCTGGGACCCTCATGTGTTCAGCACTGGGATGAAGCTCTTATGTTTTTAAAAAGAGATTTAATGATTAGGTATATTTGTAAAGAATTGAGATTTTTGTTTGTAGGATTTATATAATGTACAGGTTTACTATTTATAGAGTTATATATAGGTGTATATGTAATAGGTATAAAATATATGTATATAATCAACCACATGTTGAATGTTCTGATAGTGTTTCTGCCCTTGTGCAGAAATTTGACTTTTGTCTTCTCAGAATTTGATGCTATTTAGAATAATAATTGGATTGCCTGTGAAATATATGAATTTAATAAAACTTACCCAATGCACTGTGTGTGTCCAGGTTGGCCACATCCGTGCAGAACGGGACATCCTGGTGGAGGCAGACAGCTTGTGGGTTGTGAAGATGTTCTACAGTTTCCAGGACAAGCTAAACCTCTACCTGATCATGGAGTTCCTGCCTGGAGGTAACTCTGGAATGCAAGGGCTGCTCCCCTTTTGTTTGGGGATTGCTAATTTCTTCATTAGAAATGCAGTCTGGGACTGGAGTGGACGTGGTGTGTGTACTGTACATCTGGAAGGGAACAAGATTTCTGCTTTTTAGGGTACTGAGGTGTTTGGGCAGGCTTGAGGTTTCCTGTTTGGGTATTCAAGCTGCAGGTATTTAAACTTGGCTTTAATATTCTTCTGATTCCTACCCTTGCTATGCTCTGGCTGTCTATAGAGCCACAGCATATCCAGGTTTGCAATCTCTGCTGTTTTTAGCTCAATGCAGCAGAAATAGCTTTTTTCTAGAAATGTCTTCAAACTCAGTGAGAGTGGAGCCTGTGTGTTCACCTCTGGGGGGTTTCCAGGTGACATGATGACATTGTTGATGAAGAAGGACACTCTGACAGAGGAGGAGACACAGTTCTACATTGCTGAGACCGTGCTGGCCATTGACTCCATCCACCAGCTGGGATTCATCCATCGTGACATAAAACCAGACAACCTCCTCCTGGACAGCAAGGTATGGGCTGGGGAGGAGCAAAGAGGCCTTGTGATTGCTCATATTGACCTGAAGGGGTGTGGACAGTTGTGGAAGAAGATGGTGCTTCTTTATTTAGCCCTGTTCCTTCCAGCTTTTGAGGGGCATATCTGCCAAATTGCCAGGGAGAATCCCCAAAAGCCAGCAAAGACCCGAGCTCCACTCAGACCTTGAGCTCTTCTGACAGCTGTTTAAACTATTTTTGGCTATTTCAGATGCAGTTTAAAGCACGTGGTTTCAGTTCCCTCTTAGGCAAAGCTGTTTCCCTTTTCTCTCACATCTGTTCCACTCCCACTTGCCAGCTCTGGTGGTACCAAATGTGAAGGATGTGGCTGTTCCATTAGCCAGGCTGAGAGTGGAGAACCTCCCTCAGGATCAGGGTGTACCCTGAGGGCTGCCCAGGCTACCTGGTTATTGCAGGCACTTTGCAGAAAGCCCAGTTGTTTCAGTGTCCTCTTCTTTCACACTCCAAGTTTGCCTAAAATCAAGATTTCTTGGAAAGAGTTTGCTAGCAGTAAATAATGATTTTCCCACTGCTGTGTAATGCACTGTTGGAATTACTGCAGAATCCCAGGATGGTTTGGGTTGGAAGGGACCTTGAAACTCATCCTGTTCTACCTTTATGCTGTCCCAGGTTGCTCCAAGCCCCATCCAACCTGGCCTTGGACACTTCAGGGCTGGGGCAGCCACAGGTTCTCCAAGCAGTGTGCCCAATTCAGAATGTTCACCTCTAGACATGCCTACATTTAGGGCTTTGAAAAGGAGGTGTATTTTATAGATACACCTCTAAAATTGCTTGTGGTCAGTGTGGTCATGTTACGCACCAGGACAGATTCAGTCACTGAATTGAGGGTGATTTTTATGTCCTGGGGTCAATACACAACTCAGGGACTGCAGCTGCCTCTGGAGATGTTTCCTTTCACCCTGAAGGGGTTGGGAACTTGCAGAGCAGAGGTTTCCTGAAGTAAATTGGCACTGGGCTTTCTCTGTGGAGTAGCAATGGGAGTATTGATGGCTTCATTCCCTCTACACATCCAATGTTGGGTTTAAACAAGGAACACAAAGGGCACTGAGGGGCTGGGGTGTGTCCAGAGAAGGGAATAGAGCTGGGGAAGGGTCTGGAGCAGCTGAGAGACCTGAGGGGGCTCATCCTGGAGAAAAGGAGGCTCAGGGGAGACCTTCTTGCTCTCCCTGACAGGAGGGTGCAGCCAGGTGGGGGTCAGGCTCTTCTGCCATGTCTCTAGTGAAAGAACGAGAGGAACTGGCCTTAAGTTGTGCTGGGGAGGTTCAGATTAGATACTAGATTTTTTTTTTTTTCACTGCAGGAGTGGTCAGGCATTGGAATAAATTGCCCAGAGAGGTGATGGAGTCACAGTCTCTGGAAGTGTTAAAGAGGCATCTGGATGTGGCACTTGGGGATAAAATTTAGAGGTGTTGAGGGTGGTGTTGGGTTCTCTTCCAACCTTGCTGATGCTGTGATTTACTATGATAATGCCTTATATTGGGTTTTTATTTTGTTTTGTTTATTTCTAGGGCCATGTGAAACTCTCAGATTTTGGTCTGTGTACTGGACTGAAGAAAGCCCACAGGACAGAATTTTACAGGAACTTGAATCACAGTCTTCCCAGTGACTTCAGTAAGTTCTTTGGCTCCAAAGGGATCTGGTTGGTTGCTCTTGGGTCCTGATAAAACTCATTTCAGTGTGAGGGTGTGGCTGCAGTGGGGATCTAATAATCAACTTTACATCCTGAGGTGGATTTTCATTTTCTGTAAAATCATTTCAGTTACTTTAAACCCGTTTTTATTTCCAGAAGTTTGTCTCTGAAACAGACTCTGCTGTAGCCTTTTCCATGTGTAATAAAATGAGAACTCAGTGAGTTGGTAGCTGCTGGCTGGATCTCATTACTGAAATGAATAAACCAGCATAGTCTCTGAGTATCCAGGTTTATTCTGGAAGGGAAGAACTTGGATCATGGAGTTATATCAACCCTGAGAGCAGGGTTTGCTAATGAAAGGCTCAATTAGATGTTGCCCATATTTCATAGGTTTGGAAGTTGCTGAGAGGTTTAGCTTTGAGGTATTGACACACATCTTAAATGAGATCTTTAGTGTAGTGGTAAAGATATTTTGGGGGTAAAAATATATTGGGTGTCCAGTAGGATTCAGTCACAGCCATTGAATCTCCTTCAGCTTTCCAGAACATGAATTCCAAGAGGAAAGCAGAGACTTGGAAGAGGAATCGCCGGCAGCTGGTGAGTAGGTTCCACCTGCTTGGAGATGTTCCTGCTGAGGTGTTGCACCCACATGGAACATGGATTTACATGGAAGTTTTTAATGCATCTGAGGTCTGGACAATCCTGAAAGGAAAAGATTCAGGCATTTTTTTAAAAAGAAGAGGAATGACTCTAGTTTGTCCTTCATCCATCTGCTGAACAGCTGGTGACACATGTGCAGAGATAGCACTGCCATAATTATTTACATGGATATCTGAAGTCGGCCAGCCAAAACTATCAGTTCTTGCCACTTCCAATCTCACAAAGGGCTGCTGACCCATTCCAAGGTGACCTATTCTAGGACAGTGATACCCTTCCCTGTTTTCCTGGTGCTATTTTAAGACTCTTTCACATGAGTATGTTAATCTTGTCTCTACATATTTTGGAAGAAAGGCTTTAAACACCTTTGCTAAAGGATCTCAGAGACAATCTGGTGTCTTCTCAAAATAATCACTGTTGTATAAGTTCCCATGTCCATGTCAGGCAGTTTTCCCTGCAGATGCATAACTGATGGTGTTTGTTCCAGGCTTTTTCTACAGTGGGAACTCCAGATTACATTGCTCCTGAGGTGTTCATGCAGACTGGATACAACAAGCTGTGTGACTGGTGGTCCCTGGGGGTCATCATGTACGAGATGTTGATTGGTAAGGAACAGGCAGGGCAGGCTGGGGGTGGGAATGGTGGAGCAGGACATCAGCTGTATTCATAGAATCCCAGACTGGTTTGGGTTGGAGGGGACCTTAAAGCTCATCCCTGTCACCCCCTGCCATGGCAGGGACACCTTCACTGTCCCAGGATGTTCCAAGCCTCATCCAACATGGCCTTGGACACTACCAGAGATGGAGCAGCCACAGCTGCTCTGGGCAGCAAATTTCTGTGCTTGGGGTCAAGTTCTCAGAGCATCCACTCCTTGCCTGGTCTCTGTGGTGTGTTCTGGCTTCAGCAATTAATTTTGCTTGATCCAAGATGATATTTTTGTTTCTTCTTAGGTTATCCACCATTCTGTTCTGAGACTCCTCAAGAGACATATAAGAAAGTGATGAATTGGAAGGAGACCCTGACATTTCCTCCAGAGGTTCCAATCTCTGATAAAGCCAAGGATCTTATTTTAAGGTGCCAGCCCCATGGTTTGCCAGTTAATACAGCACTAATTTTCTTGTCTTGTCTCTGTATTCTGTGCCTCTCATGGCTTCTTTCACATGGAAAACCCTGATGCTACAAACTGTTACACCCATGCATTAAATGCTGCACTCCCTTGTCAAATACTTTTGTCTCTCAGGCCATTTAGTGGCTCCCTGACTAAACTGTGCTAAAAAGGAGTTCCCATGGAAGTGCTACTACTCTGGCAAAATGTTCCTGCTCCTTATTTTGCCTGCAGCCTTCTCATGGAAGGACACAAGTTCAATCCTTTTGACAGAGCTGACTTCTTGCAACAGCAATGATTTTGCCTTTGTATGCACTGGAGCATACAAATGTATCCCAGTGCTTGCTGACTCATTTGTACTTCAGTATCTATTCTCAGGACAGAAATATAAATGTCTGGTTTTTTAGGCTTTATATGTTCTTCTCCTCTACTCTGGTCCTGAAATAGAAAGGTCACTTTATCCTGTTGTGAAGGAGCAGCACATCTTAACTGTGGCATTGGACATGACATTCCTGTACATAACTTTGTGTGTTGGTTTTGCTGTGGGAGTTCTTAGTCTGCTCCATTTATATGTTAAGAAACTGCAGCAGTATCAGTTCAGAAAGCTGTTCCATTTCTGGATGGAATGCTTTCCTTTTCATTCTCCCTTCATTTTCATTCTTCCTTCCATCCCAGATTTTGCTGTGAATGGGAGCACAGAATTGGTGCATCTGGTGTGGAGGAAATAAAGAGTAACCCATTCTTTGAAGGGGTTGATTGGGAGCACATCAGGTAAGATGCTTTGCAGAAAAGCAACTGCTCTTCTCTAGGGGCTGCTCAGGCCAGCCCTGGTCTGCAGCAGGGAGCAGCTGACTGGCATTTATCACATCCAGCTGTGGGTGAGAACATTTTGTTCTCTACCTGATGCTTGCTGAGGTTTAGGTACCTTCAGTCTTGATTCTGTTAAGAAATGAAAGGTGGCTGAATTCTGTTTTGTCTGCCTTTGAAATCTCAATGCTTCATCTGCTCTTCTTGGCAGAGAGAGACCTGCTGCGATTTCAATAGAAATTAAAAGCATTGATGATACCTCAAACTTTGATGAATTTCCAGAATCTGATATCCTTAAACCAACAGGTAAATGATTGTTTGATTCTCTGTGTAAACCTTCCTCTTCTGTAGAATAATCCTTCCTGTTAGTCAGACCTTACTAGATACTGATTAATTTTTACCATGACCAAATAGCTTTGTGGTGCAGGGGTTGCAAGCTGGATTTTGGAGGAGATGCAGGCTTGTAGATGATGTGGGAGTTCCCTGAGAAAGGGCAGCTCTCAGAGGCAGCAGAGCTTCCAGAAAGATCAGATCTCAGCAGGGCCTGAGAACCCAATGCTGCATGCTCCCCTTGGTGCTGATTGCTGCTGGCATTTGGAGCAGGGTGAGGAAGGGTGGAATTCAAGGGGATTTTTGCTGTGAATCTCTGAAGGATCACAGCATAGTCACACATTTGCTCCATGAGTTTAAAAACAGAATCCCAGACTGGTTTGGGTTGGAAGGGACCTTAAAACTCATCCCACTCCACCCCCTGCCATGGGCAGGGACACCTTCACTGTCCCAGGTTGCTCCAAGCCTGTCCAACCTGGCCTGGAACACTTCCAGGGACTGGGGCATCCACCACCTCTCTGGGCAACCTGTGCCAGTGTTTCACAGCTCACATTATAAAAAATGTCTTCTTTCTGTGATCTGAATCTGCCTTCTTCTAACTTACAATGCTTGTGCCATGTCCTGTGTCCCAGCAGTTCTTTCCTGGGGTTGAAGCACAAAGCTGCATCTGCATTTAGGATTTTTTTTTCCTTTAGAAACATTCATCCAGTGTTTTGTATGAAAAAATAAACTCTGCAGCTCCAAAGGATAATTAATTCTATTTCTTTTATGTCTTCCCAGTGGCAACAAGCAACCACCCAGAGACAGACTACAAGAACAAAGACTGGGTTTTTATCAATTACACCTACAAACGTTTCGAGGGCCTGACAGCCCGAGGAGCAATTCCATCCTATATGAAAGGAGGGAAGTAACACAGCTTTACCTGGGACTTCTGAGCCGTGGAATTCTGTTGCTGTACTTTGGGTTTATACCCATAAAAGAACTTGTTGTTTTTTTAAGGAAAACTTGAGGGCTATCAACTCTTGGAGAAGACTTCAGGATCCTGTTTTGTTACACACCTGGTTGTTATTAAGGATTTTTTTCCCTACACCATTGAAAAATTCCACGTTTGCATCATCTCTGCTGCCAGCACCTTTTGCTGCTTCAGGAGCAAGAGTTTTTTTAATATTTTTTGCCAGACTGTCCAGTCCATTGGGAGATGAGAGCAAGCTTTCCCTTTGGCATTGCAAACCACGGGATTCTATAGGACTGTGTCCAGTCCTGCATTAAGTGACAAACTCACTCTGCCAATTCTGCCAGCACTGTTTGCCCAGCAGCTGAGGACTCCAGGACAGAGGAAACAAAGCAATAATTGAAGCTTGAGACAGACAACTCTCCAGGAAACTGTCTAATAGAAGGACACAACTCAGATTGCCTTAACCTTACTTTGTAGTGCTGTTTTTATAATGCTCCCTGGAAGCCTCTTCAATTGCATTTCTCAGCTCTGTTACTGTGGCCCCCAGTTCTGGTGCACTTTACTTTTGGTACTAAGTGACCCTCAAGCCATTTAATATTTTTTCTAAATTAAAAAAATTTGCAACACTTTTTCCTAAATAGAGGAGAAACGGGCCATTTCTTCCACTGAGCACCGAGTTTTTCAGTATTTCAGGATGGATCCATAAGCAATGCAGATAAACTACAACTGGTCACATAAGTGGGTCTGGAATTAGAGCAGAGGGAGGGAATTCCAGGAACCTGATCCTTGGTGGGTAAGTTGTGCACAGCTGGGCCAGCCCTGAGGCTCCCCAGGCCGGCTGCTGCTGTTTCTCAGCCTCCTCTGAGCTCTGCTGCATCTTCAGTGCTTTGAAGGCCAAAACCCAACTCCTGTGGCCTTTTTGCTGTTGGTTTTGAGCAGAACAGGATCAGGATGTTGCTGATGGAGCCTGCCTGGTGTTCCCTCACAGATCTGGTCTTGCTGCCCTGGCTGTACCATCTGTACCCAGAGTGTTTCATGGATATGGTGCTCATGGGGTCACTTTTGGGGCCCTGGAACCCACCCTGTCCACTCATTGATTGTTGCCTACTCTGTTTATAAAAGTACATTCAGTTCTGATCAGGGTCTCTCCAGGAGAGCCCCAAAGTGCCTTTCCTTGCCTAACCCTCTCTCAGAACACAACAACATTTTGGGAGGGAGGATTCTGCCTCAGCTGAGCTTTTCCTAATTTGTTTTTTTAACCACAAGCTCCATGTTGTGCCCATTTGTAGTTAACTCTGCACTTGCAGGGGCAGGTGGCATTAACCCTTGAGCCTGCATGGTTCCAGTCTGGAATTTACAATCAGATATTAAGAATACAATTCAATGAGTTTTCTAAAAGCATTTCTCAATTCAAATTGTCTTGGATTCCTGCAAACTTCTCTTGGTGCTGAACACTAACTGTGGAGTACAGACAAGACAAAGCTCCAGTGATGTCTCACAGGAAAACAAAAAAAGGCTTCCAGGTCTGTTTAGTCCTGATTTTCTTGATTAGAAAATGAAACAAAATGGATTTGTAGTGTAACTTTTTTTTATATAGGTGCTTTTAGGGAATGTTTACCTAGATGTCTCTTGACTCGAGTGCCATCCCCAAGGCCTGGTGGGGGACTGCCAGTACTGTACAGAACTCATCAGGGGCCTCCCCTCACCACCCCTGTGCTTTTTGTACGTGTCCTACGAGTTCATGACTTGCCATAAGCAGTTCAGACAGCAGTTGGATCCTAGCAAGCTGAAATGCAAAGCCAGCCTTAATCAGAAGTCCCAGGATCTCTGTAGTCAGAAGGGCTCACTTGGATGGATAAGGGCTAATGGAAGGAATGACTTACAGGATCAGGCTTTCATCAACTCATCCCTGCATCACATTCTGCTCCCTTTTGACTTTGCATGAAGGACTGATACCAGCTTCTCAAACTGTTCCATCCTTATCCTGCAGTTTCTTCTAGCCATTTGAAAATGTTGCCTTATAAACCATTGGAATTAATGTAAGACCATTTTTTTTTCAATTCTTAACAGCTTAGTTACTGCCTTAAAATAAAAACAAAAATCAAAATCCTTTGAAGCTGCTGTGGATTAGGAACAAATGATTTTGAGATAATAGCTGCATTCTTAGCCCTTTACTGAAAGGGACCAGCATTTTTATTTATAAATACCAAAGATGAAGAAGCTAAACAATTTTAAGTTGTGATAAGTTGCTGTGAAAAACCAACTCTCTAGTACTGTGTATTGTGCATTTTCAGTGCTGTGTTTGAAGTGGGACCCCTCAGGTGTGTCACTGGAGTCCAAGGTGAAGTTTTCAAAGGCACGAGGAGCAGTTGGGTACCTCATTCCTGTTGTCTTCCAGCAAAAGTTGGATGTCTTTGAATCCAGTCCTGCTGGACACACCTTTGCAGTGGGAGGTTCTGTATCCCAGGTGCACTGTAAGCCTGCATCCTGTCCCAGTTTTTTTACCAACATTAGGGAAGAAAGTGTCTCCTGCAGTATCTCCTTCCAGGATCCATACTTCACTGCTAACAGTAAGGATTTTGTATGCCTGTTACATTTCCCATGGTAGCCAAACATTTTTACATTTTTTTGTGTTTTGAGGTTCTTAGTATCTTTTACCTCTGCTTTTTTTTTTAAGCTACAGTTGCTGGATTTGTAGAAGTAATTCCAATCTGAATTTCCAATGGATCTGAACACCTTATGCTGCCAGTTCATCTCTGTATCATGCCTAGCACAAAGCTGCACTAAGTGTTTCTTATCACTGTGCCCTGACTCTGCCTTAACCTCGAAGTTGAAAAAGTGTTCTGTAAATATTTAAAAGCTGTTACAAAATTGCACTGTACAATTTGGCAGGTGTAGTCAACTTTTTATGGAGCGATCTCGTTGTGTTGTGTAAATAAAATCCTCTTAGTAAACACACTCTTGTTGGTATGTTGTGTTTTACAAACAGGAATCAGGGAATCCTGGAATGGTTTGGGTTGGAAGGGTTTAAAGCTCATCCATTCCAGCCCCTGCCATGGGCAGGGACACCTTCACTATCCCAGGTTGCTCCAAGCCCCATCCTGGCCTTGGGCACTTCCAGAGATGGAGCAGCCACAGCTGCTCTGGGCACCCTGTGCCAGGGGCTCCCCACCCTCCCAGGGAACAATTCCTTCCCAATATTCCATCCATCCCTGCCCTCTGGCAGGTGGGAAGCCATTCCCTTTGTCCAGGTCCTGATGAAGAGTCCTCCACTTTTCCTGTAGCCTCTCCAGGTAGTGGAAGGTGCTGTGAGGTCTTCACACAAGTCCCACCTTGTTTGAACTGTTAGTGCCCTTCCCAACCCTCATCAGGAGAAGGGCACTAACAATTTGAAGTACATCCAAGGCTGAAGATGGAAATCAAAGCCAGACCTGCTCCAAAGCTGTTTTCTTCTAAAGACAAGTAGGTAAAAGTGAAGAACACTTTTCACAGCACTGAACAAAAACCACTGGGGGTTGTTAGAGATGCTGCAGTTTGTGGGTCAAGGAGTGTTCTCTGTGCTGCTTTTAGAACATCACTGCAATGAGGTGCAGGGATGAAGTAAACTTTGGGGTCCTCTCAGCACAAATGGTGGGAACACCTCCCTTCAAACCAGGCTCTGATGCCAAACTACTCCTAAGCCTTTGGAATCACAACCCACACTTACTTAATGAAGCAAAGAAACAAAACCTTGTATCTCTCCATGCCTGCCTGTTCTACTCCACATTTAAAATGATTTTTAAAGGAGCCAAACAAGTCACATATAATTTATACTTTAATACAGAAAAGAAACCATACATCTGGGGTCCATACACAGCACAGGAGCACTTCAGTACATCCAGAGTAAGACAAAAGCTGACCTTGTACTTGAAGTAGGTGACTGTGCGAGGAGGAAAAGCAAACACTTTTAAAATTTGATTCAGTGTTCCAATGGAACTCACTCTACTAACAAAATTAAAAATCCAGAAGGAATAATTACTTGGGAAAGCCAATAAACCACAGTGGGGAAGTGGTAAATCTGCATGGAAATCATGGGAGCTGGACAATGTGCATCCCATGCTGAAGGTCCAGTTGATTGCACAGGGAACCACAAACTCCTACAGGCACTGCCAGTCTGTAACTCCCAAGAGGGCCTGGTGCAGTCTAATCAATGCCTGAATCCTTCCAGAGGCTGAGCTGCCCCTGGCTCAGGGACACACTGGGTGGGATTTGGTTTGGCTGGATATGGTCCTTTAGCTGTCAGATCCCAAAGGTGCTGCTGAGGTGAATTCTCAGCACCTGATGCCTTGACACAGTCCTGAAACAACACCCACACTCCAGTCCTTAGAGCAGAACGTGTGGAACCTCCAATTCCAGCTCAGCTGGGCAATACCAACACTCATTTACTTCAACCTGGCACTGCTGGGGAAATAAATCCACACTGGAAAACATAATCAGAGCCTGGGGGCCATCACTGCTGGGCACTCAGGCCTAGGGATGAGTTCCACCACTGCTGGGCTCACCAATGCTTCTGCTGTCCTGAGGAACAGCTCATCACCAAGGCAAGGACTGGGGCTGGCCTGCTCCCTGGTGGAGGTTCATGTCCATGTGTCTTCCTTTCTCTACCACATAAATAACAAATCATCTGGAGCAATCATGGAGTGTCTGCACATCCCCCCAGCTCTGTGCAGGCACCAAAGGACACTTCTCACTACCAACCCAATGACACACAGGGAGGAGTTTTCAAAAGTAGTCAAGAGAAATTCAGGCATCTGAACACCTAGAACTCTTGAAATCTTCCCATAGGCACTTTGTTTTAGAAGAAATCTATTTGCTGCACTTGGGAAAGAAGCTAAGAATGGAAATACTGAGAGAATGGAACTTGTATCCATACTAATGGAAATTAAAATGTGCCTTGGCAGAGATTTGTTACTTGCAACTAAAAATTTCTGCTTGATCTTGTTATGTTACTTGCACTGAAAACCACAAACACCTTGGCAGCAACCAGCAGCAAATTTCACTGCTCAATTCACCATGCACGTGGCAGTCAGAAGGAGAACAATACAAATTTGCTTGATGCTGCAGCCTGGCAAAAAAGGATTAAACCTTCTAGGACCAGACTGATACCTACACCTCAGTTTTGCCAAGTCTGACCAGATAACACTCATGAAATGCAGATTTCAACACCTTTGCCAGAGCAGCACTGACCTGCCCAGCTTTGTGAGGAGCTCTGTCCCTCTCCTTGAATGGTTTCAGCTTTTCTTTGCACCAGCACCATGTTTTAAAACTCTGGTTTGGGTACAGAGAGCCTTTACACAGCCTCAGAAGGGATGGCTTTGGGAGGCAGCCCAGTTCTGGGTGCTCTCAGCTCAGCGGGGGCAGTGCAGAACTCACTGTGTGCTCATCAGGGGTTAAATCAGCCCCCACATGGAACTCTCACATGGAACTCAGTGCTGCAGGAGCAGGACTCCAATCCACCTGAGCTAAACCAGCCTGGAGTGTGCCTGTTCTTAATTCCCAGAGCCTGACATAGATCAGGATAACACACTCAGAGCAGCAAAGGAGTTGTTCCCAGCTATGTGCATTTTTCTCTTCTTAGGGCTGGTTTACTATTGGTATTTCTTACCTGCCTGACAGAAAAATGGCCCAGTCAGTTCCAAATTGGGAAGAAAAGCTGTTTTTTTAAAGCTGCTGCAGCAGCTCCTTGGAAAGTCTACAGCAATTCTGACTAAGGTTGATGAGAACAAAGATTTTACTCAGGTAGTTAACTGGGAGATCCTCCACTGGCTTTGTTTGTCTTAGCAGGGGGATGGAGAAGACAACACAAAGTCTTCAGTATGCACAGTCACCTCTAGAAAGCTTCTTACATCTATGTGGCTATTAACAGATTTATTTTATTGGTAAAATATCAGCTACAGTCTTTTTTGGGTTTTCCTTCAGCATGATCTACTCATTTTACTGAACTTAACAGAAAACATCCCTAAAAACAATGATTCCATCTCACAGAGAAGTACAGATGGGGAATTCCTGTGAATATGCTTCCTGTGGAACTGGTTCCTCCTTCCTAGGGCAGCAGTACACCACGCTGGATCCAGAGCCAGGTGGCAGTGCAAACAGATTCCTCCACGCTCAGGCTTTGCTGTCACACTGTGCTACATTTCTGCTGGTTGATATAGAATATCATCTGTCCTGCTTTGATGTTCACTCCTCTGTAACTCACAAAAACAAAGCTGTGCCTCATGGCAAAGGAAAGCTTTGTCTTGACAGGCCCAGAATTTCCTCTCTCATGTCCCACAAGACATTTCCACACTTGTGCTCTTCTTTCAGAAGTTCAGATAAAATATTCAGCACCCACAATCCGGAAGCCTTTGTAGTAGAAACAACAGGTCATTTCTTTTTGTCTGAGCAGATGTTGCTTTTGATTGCACAATTAAGACTATGGAGTGTGGCTCTTTATTAACATGCTTGAAATATGACAACGTAGTAAGAGCATGAACGAGGATAAAGCACCTGGCAGGAGTCTGTGTCCCATCACCTGGGATGAAACTGTGGCGAGAGTTTCCCACCTCCAGCAGGATTCTCCACCCTGAGCCACACTAATCTGGTAGATCATTAACAACCATTTGGGAGAAGGGGGCATTCAGCCTGTCCAGTTCATCCACCTGAGGGGGGTGATGCATGATAACCTCGTGGTCCTCTGAGACATCGTCCCCCACCGTGACCAGGTTTGTCAGGGATTTGCTGCGAACACACTGGAAATCCACGTGGCGGCTCTTGCCCTCCTCCTTCTCCCAGGACATCTGGATGAAGGGACGCTGCACGTAGTTGTAGATCACCTCAGAGCGGCCACCAGGCCTCCTCTTCACCTTCTCCTTGCACGTGGGGTACCCTGGAAACACAGACAGCCACTCAGTTCCCTCTCTGACTCACAAAGGGACAACAGGATTCCAGAACACCCAGGTAGGAGTGACTGTGGGGTCAGGGTGGGACACACGCACAACTCAGCTCAGATTCCACATTTAGCATTACTGGCTTGCAAAAGACTGTTCTCTTTTCCCCTGAAAAGGAGTCCTGGAAGGCTAGGCATCCTTCAAGAAGGAAAACTTCAAGTTCCAGGAGCAGGTCATCCCCATGTGCCAAAAGATGAGGCAGTGAGGATGAGAAGGAAAAAGAGCCAGATAAATCAAGAGGACTGTGAGGATGTACTGAGGTTAAGTGAGGAAAAATGAGGAGTCAAGGCTGAACATGAGGCCAGGTGGGCAACAAGGCCATGGGCACCTGGGCTGTAGCAGCCATGGTCTGTCCAGCAGGCCCAGGGCAGTGAATGTCCCCCTGTGCTGGCACTGCTGAGGCACCTTGAGTACTGTGTTCAATTTTGGGCCCCTCACAAGACAGACATCAAGGAGCTGGAGCATGTCCAGAGAAGGGAACAGAGCTGGGAAAGGTCTGGAGCATCAGGAGTGGCTGAGAGAGCTGGGAAAGGGGCTCAGCCTGGAGAAAAGGAGGCTCAGGGGGGACCTTGTGGCTCTGCACAACTCCCTGACAGGAGGGGACAGCTAGAGAGGTCAGGCTTTGCTCCCAGGGAACAGGGACAGGAGAAGAGGGAACAGCCTCAAGCTGTGCTAGAGGGCTTTAAATAGGATATTATAGAAAATTTCTTCACCAGGGTTGTCCAGCCATGGCACAGGCTGTCCAGGGCAGTGGTGGAGTCACCATCCATGGAGGGATTTAAAAGACGTGTAGATGTGGCACTTGGGGATGTGGCAGGCTTAGCAGTGCTGGGTTAATGGTTGGACTCCATCATCTTAGAGGGTTTTTCCAACCTAAACAATTCCATGATTCCCTGACAAGAGGGTGCAGCAGTGTGTGTAGTCAGCCTGCAGGTGCTGCACAGCACCAGCCATTCTGTGAGCAAACACAGCTACTACAAAAATAAGTCTCCCAGGACAGAGCCCAGCATTCTCTAAGCTCCCTAAGGGAAAGCTTGGATCAGCAGGTGGAAACATTTGACTCCTGTTTCCTGTTTACTCATTCCTAAGGAGACAAGTCTTCCTCCTACATGTTATGTACCTTTCACTTTCCTTTAACTTTTAAGCCCCCTGGCCAATTTCAGTGGAACACGGTAGAGGTAAAGGAAAAACATGCTGAGTTTTAACTGGCTTTGTAAAGATAAAATTTAAAACACAGAGTAAACAAGGAAATGCCTGGATTTCAGAAGCAATCAGGCTTTGCTGACTGTGGAGTCACCTGAACATGCATTTCACCTTCTGAAGCAGCACGTTACCTTCGATGCCAATGCGGATGTTCTTCAGGCCCCGCTCCTTCAACACAGCTTTTGCCACATCCCTGTTCTCAATGTACTTGAAGAATCTGTACAGCTTGGAACTGTAAAGGACTTGAGAAATAAAAGGGGTGATTAGAATCAACAAAGAGGAACCTCCTCCCTGCTTCTGGCATGCCCTGCTGTGCCAAAAGCCAGGTGTGGATTCCAAGGATTATTTCAGGTGTCTGTTTTCCTCACTGGGATTAATTGCACTTCCTTTTGGGAGGGCAGAGATGCAAATCAGAGTCTCGATAGACTGGGTGGTGATGGGAGTGTAAAGCAAAGAATATTCCCTCATTAAGGAGCCTGAAAAAGGCTAAGGGGAGGCAGAAATAGGAGGAAAAGTACAGTGAGTGCTGGGATCAGTTTTAACTAGCCAGGCATCCTGCCTCCAGCAGCACCAGGGCTCCGTGTGCCAGCATCTCCTTCTGGAGGAAGCCAGTTTGGGAATGTGCCCTTTCCTTATGGCTGGGTGTGTGTGGAACAGAGTGCAGAGCCCTTACTTTGTGAATACTCCTCTCCCATGGGAGGTGGATGATCCTCATCCCAGTCCACGGTGTCCTCATCGGTCAGCACGACGATGTGACACTCGCGCTCGCCCTTCCGCGCGCTGTCCACCATGATGGGCAGGATCAGCTCCTCCAGGTAGCTGTCAAACTGCTTGTGGGCCCCATCGTTGGACAGCTCGTGTAACAGAGCACCTGAGGAGACACAGAGCACAGCAGCTTTGCTGCAGCATGAAAATATCTCAGCTCTGCACTTCCCAGATCCATCCAAGAGCACAGCCAGAGTTCTTCTTCAGACAAAATGCTCAACATATGTTCAGACACATCAACAGCCTCCAGATCCAGAACTGGCAAAGTCAGAAGTGCAGACTGCATTTCAAATGGGATGCAAATTGCACTGTAGAACCATTCAATTCCCATTAAAAACCCACCAAGCTCCAATCAATACAGTGAAACAGTAATAGACTGAATAATTAATTCATTATGACACTTAACTTGAATTTCCAGCAACAACCTCTGCCCTTGAAAGTACATTTTGCTGCCTTCTCTGCTGATCACTCACCAGAGAACAGGGCAGGAAATTCCACCCACAGCTTGTGTTATGATACCACACACCCCATTTCAGTAAAGTGCCTTTCACAGACCTGCCTGTGTTAAAAGTACTTCTTTTTGCCAGCATGCCCACCAAAAAGCTGCTCCAAATCAAATCTCTTCATTACCAGGAATTCTACTGCTCTCCAGATTTGGTATCCTGGGTTCCTGCTCTGCCCATCAGCCTTTAGCTTAAATTATTCATGATTCTCTGGTACATTTTGGTTAGGGATTATAATCCTGCTTTTAGCTTTCATTTTGCTGGCAGTAACAGCAAGCTCTGCTCAGCCTCTGTTAGAAAAAGAGACTAAAATGTTTATAATTTGCTTTTGGAGCAAAGTGCCTGTGTTCTGAAGGATTTGGTCGCTTCACTTTGGATTGAAGCAGCCAAAAGGAAGCTGTTTAAATGCAACTTGAGCCCCAGTGAAATCCATGTGTTCATGCCTAAACTAAAGCTTAAGATTAAGAAGTGGAATGAATCAGGATCAGAGTGCTCAACATCCTGCAGATGATCTCCTAAGAGCTGATTTCTATTCATACTTACTTAAATCTTGACATTTGATTGTGTTGAAATCAAAGTTTATGCAGAGGTAATCACATGTGTCTCGAAGGTCTGGGATGGAAATCCCATCAGGGCAGTTAATGATTCCGGTTTTGTAATAATCCTGTGAATAAAAGGACAGTTTTTGGAGAGAAAAACTATGAACATCTTGGACTATGACAATTCCTAATTAGTTCTTTATTTTGCTTATTAATATTGGAGAAATACTGAAACTATTTATAAAATAGCCCTGCTTGTCTGAGAATCTACATCTTTTTGGTCTGACAAATGATGAGCTCCAGTTAAAACCTTTCCATGGCACAGGGTTTCAGAACATCTCATATGCAACATGTATTTATATACAACCACAAAGTCAGGATACAGCTCAGGAATTACAACAGCAGGACACAGAAAAAGTAAAAGGTAACACAAACAAATATCTGAAATGTGGACTTATACCAAAACTACATTTTTTCTTTAGAAATCACAATGCAAAACCTAAAACCAGAATGTTCTAGGGAGTGCCTGGAGACGGCTCAGCTGTGTGACAGACTGTTTGTTTCTTTTCTCCCCACCTGCAGAGCTGCCCTTACCAGCACGGTGCGGAACACGGCTGAGCTGATCCCTTCTGCGATCTCGTACTCGCCCTTCTCGTTTGGCCGGGTGAAATTGTATTCCCTGCCTGGCCCAAACATTCTGAAAGAGGTAAAGAACTGTGTGAGTGCACAAGAACATCAAAATGCATTTATTTCAGAGACAAACAGGTGCACTGGGGTTAGAAAATTCTTTCCTGTGAGGGTGAGGAGGGCCTGACAGAGCAGCTGTGGCTGCCCCAGCCCTGGAAGTGTCCAAGGCCAGGCTGGATGAGGCTTGGAGTAACCTGGGATAGTGGAAGGTGTCCCTGCCCATGGCAGGGGTGAAATGAACTGAGCTTCAAGGCCCCTTGCAGCTGAGGCTGTTCCATGGTTCTGTGATGAAGCCCAGCAGTGCCACAGAGATACAGCAACTTAAATTTCCACTGCAATCTCTTCCTTAGTAAATAAGGACAAGACTTGGCTCAGGGAGGCCTCTGTTGCTATGGCTACTGCACTCTAAGGAACAAGCCAAAGGAACAGATCATTCAGTCCTGGGGCAGAAAATCCCCTGACAATAAAGCCCTTGCACTGACCTACACCAGATAACTCCACATGACTTTGGATGCCTTGTTTTACACAACAATCCATGCAAGGGTCAGTGACCCACCAGAACCCTTGGGCCAGAGAGGTGGAAGCGCTGGCAATACAGCACCCCTGGCAATACAGCACATGAGGATTTCTTGGTGCAGCAACAGGCTCCAACCTCTCAGAAGGAGCTGAGTAACTTCTCTTTTAGGAGAGTATCAAGAGGTGGCAGCAGGAAGGGATGGAGCATTATCACATTCCCCATTCAGGAGGAAGGTTATCAGCTGGGGACAGATGTACAGCTGACAGACCAGGCAAACACTTGGGGAGAAAGAAAAGGAGATCATCTTTGGTTAAAAGTGTGCATGTTTTGATGGACATGGACCAAAGGGAGACTTATCTAGAGAACCACCAACTCTCCATCTGGTCAGGTCTTCTGGGCCTCACTCACAGCCAAATTCTGACTGAGGTCACCGTGTGTACAGATGAGATCACAAACAAACATTATATGCTTATCCCATTAAAAAAAAATAAAATTAGATTGTCTTGAGGTACCTTGAAGGTAAGAGAAGTGACCCACCTTCCCAGCATGGTGTCAGGGTGAGCAGTGAAGATCTGGGGATTCACTGCAAAGCGGGTGCCATCCACCACCAGGGTCACTTTCTCTGGAGCTACTGTCTGGGAATTGCTGCTTGAAGACAATGCACAGCATCCATGGCGTTCCTGGGCATTAAAATATTCCAGCTGTCTCTTATTTCCATCTGGGATATGGCAGTTGTGAGGCTCTTCAGGAGCAGACAGCATGCTACAGATCTGGGGATTTACTGGGCAAGTGTTGTGTCGGCATTCAGAATCCAAACCTGAGGGACACAAACAAACATTGCAAGGGGAGGAGAGAATTTATTGAAAAACATCATTTCATATTAACACTTCCTACTGAAATGAGAAAACTGAGTCATGCAATAATTAAGGATGCCATAAGTGTCAGGGTGATGTTACATGACATAAAACTGGGCTGTTATTGAACTGCACCAGCAGCTGGATGCTTTGGTGAGCCATGGTGCTTAATGTTCCCTGTTAAACAAAATGGATTCAGCTGAAAAGGGCAGGAGCACAGGAATTAAACAAGGCCAGAAATGCAGACCCAGCCTGCTGGCAGGACTCCCACAGGGAGCTGAGCAGCAGCACACACCTCAGCAGGGTGGTGTAAGGCAGCAGTGCCCAGTGCCAGTCTGTGGTGGGCACACAGGACTGCCCAGATGCCTGCAGTGAATCTGCTCAGGGCCAGCTCCAGCCTGGCCAGAACACTCCTGTGGGATGCTCTTGCCAAGATGCTGAACCCTGCTCTGAACCTCTGACCTTTGGAGCACCTGGCACAGAGAGGGCACATACTGCCCAGTGCAAATTGCCCAGTGATACTGGAACATTTTCCAAAACACAACACCCCTTAAAGCCCAAAAAATAATCTCCCTCAAAGATTACAACATCGAGGGCATTATCCTTACCCTCAGTCCTGGGAACTGCAGGGCTGTGACCTCCTAACACCACAGAACTTTCTTCTGACTCATGGGCTGCTACAGTTCTGTTTTCCACAGGACAACTGGACTCCAGATTTCTCACCCAGTCTGTGCCCCCAGCACAGTTCCCATTCATGCTGGGCTTCCGTGCTGTGAGGAGTTGGTGGCGTTTCCTAAGAGAAGAGCTGGAGAGAGAAAACCCAGGTTGTTAGTTTTGGGAGAAACTCCCAAGTAACAAAGTTCAAATCTCTCTATCTGGTACCACCAACAAGGTTCCTCAGGCTCAAAAGGCATTTCTTCAGGTATTTAACTGTGTTTCAGAGGCTTATGGTGCTAGTTATGCCCCTACCCTCACATGGAAAGAGGGGAAAAAAGATTTTAAAGTAATCAGGGGTCTATTAAGTCCATTTAATCTATAGACCTTCACTTTTTAAAAGCTAAGTCTAAAGCTACTGATGTATTTAGATCACATGTGTGTTCCTGCAAATACCTTCCTGGCAACTCCTCCTTTAAAAATGTTTATATTTGTGACTCTCAGTCCTGGCCAAATGAGCCCTATAACATGCTTACAGCCTGAAATAGAACATTTTCCCAGTTAACAGCTCAGGCATTGCCTCTTAACCACTCTGAGGTTTGACCAGGAGGTTCCCTGCTCCCAATCATTGCTTGGTCTTGGTTCTTTCTCCCTGATTTATGCCATGCTGTCACACAGTGCTCCCCCCAGTATTTAACCCACTACAGTCCCACAACAAACACTTGGACAGTGCAGAGCAGCCATGGCTGGAGCAGCCCCACACAGGATGCTTTAACCACTGCCACATCTGGAATGCTCTTCCAGCACATGCAGAGACACAGTTGCCTTTTTTTTCCAAGTAAAATTCCTTCCTCCTATCTTTAAGACCCACTTCACCCCTTTCTATCTCCCAACAGATCAGATCTCTTTGCTGTCTCTTTCCCTCATTCTCTCTGGCATTTGCTTTGCTCTGGACAAGAACCAGCTCTCCTTTCTTGGCTTCAAGTGTTTTGCTTTCACTCTCTCAAATATAAACCACCAATTTCCTCATTAATGATTTTTTCCAATTTCCCCCCTGCAGAACAATTGTCCTGTGTCTTTCCTTTGGCTGAATGATGACTGCAGGGCCTGTGGGTGCCATCTGTGGCAGAGACAAAGCAGCTAAAACACAGCACTAATAAAACAGCAAAATGCCAAGTCAGAGTTGCTGAGTTTTCTGGCCAGCACCTGCTGAGGCTTTAATGAGCAGTTCAGCAGTGAGTTTCAAGCCCATTGCTACTGGCAGTCTGAATTAAGCATTTTATTCCTAATGAGAATTTTAAAAAGGAATAACAATTCATTCCTTTTGTTCTGTAAACCTAATTCTAAGTTGCCAGCATTATTATATCTGTGTATTTTTAGAAAATCTGCTGCTTACACATCATGTGATGGTCATCCAAAGGAAGATTTTTGGCAACAACAAAACAATTTCTTTTTTTAAAGGTTCTGGCTGGTAACACAGTGACACAAGGAGCCCCCAAGGGTCATCTCAGTTCCAGCAACCTGAACAGCACCCAGAGCACTGCCAAAATACTCAGTGTAGGAAAACTCCCTCTCCCCACAGCTTCCAGGCTGCTTTCCTGTCCTGGCTGCCTGGACCCTGGGGAAACCCCTCAGCAGTCCCAGAAACCCCTGTGAATGCTGCCTTGCACCTGGGAATTGACTCCTGAAATATCTTGAGTTGGGAGGGAAGATCAGCATGGGAGTCCACCTCCCTGCTGCTTGCAGGACCCCCACAACTGAACTGTGTGACCAAACATCCTCCAGGGAGAATCATGGAATATCCTGGGCTGGAAGGGACCCACAGGGATCACTGAGTCCAGCTCCTGGCCCTGCACAGACAGCCCAACAATCCCTGGAGCTCAGGCAGCTCTGGGGCTGTGCCCATTCCCTGGGGAGCCTGGTCAGAGCCCAGCACCCTCTGGGTGAAGAACCTTTCCTAACATCTTAAGTGGGATGGAGGTGGTCACACATGAACAAATCTTTTACCTGAACAAAAGTAACACAAACTCCATGTGAACAATCTGAGCAACCCTCTGCTGTCGCAGACATCTTTTTATGAAAATCCTTTCCTTAGGATTTTTTCCTCCTGAGAAGCTGAGAGGCCTCAGGGACAAAATGTAAACAATGGTTATCTGCTGCTGTGGAATGCAACA
>JAWWMS010000114.1:2396604-2409115 GCA_035048045.1 Chlorospingus semifuscus | reverse complement strand
AATCTCCAAACACATTCCACATGAGCACAACACAGGAGAAGCAAATGAGATAGGAATTGTTTTCCTTTTCTCTGAGGGCTCTCAGCTTCCCAGGAGCAAAATCCTGGGCAGAGGGATTTTTCAGGGAATGTGAATGCCCCATCTCTCTCCATCTTTCCTGCAGCTCCTTCAGGCCCTGCAAGACCACAATTATAAAGAATGTACTTCAGACTAAGGCCATACCCCACTGTCAGAACTCAGTACATCCCTCCGGGTGTCCAGAGTTGCCAGGACTCCTGCCAGGGGGCTCGGAGACCCTGGCACACAGCCCAGAGCACCTGCAGATTTGATTTTGACCCATGGAGCAAATTACCAGCTCTGTATGAGGACCTGAAAGTCACAGAAGTTAAATAGTATAATAATAAAATTATCACAGGGTGAAAATGTAGATTTTAGAATTTATGGTATGGAGGTTATGGGGACAAGATGGAGGGAACTGGGCGTGTCCAGCCTTTCTTCTTCTTCTTCTTGGTCTCCATATTCTGCTGTGATGCTGGCACTACTACTGGCTGGTAGTTTAGAATAGAAGTGCACTGTCTAACATAGGCGATAGGTATTGGAAAGTGATTGTAAATATGTTATACGTAGTTTGTAGTATAAAAAGACAACACCGCCTCAGGGGTGGTCAGAATGCCTGTGGCTGCTGAGCAGATCTCAGCTGGGCAGAAAGAAAATTTTATAGATAAGAATTAATAAACAACTTCAAGACCAAAAACTGAAGAGCTCAGACTCGTTCTTCGGATGCACTGGCTGAAACAGAGACATCCTGCACATCTCAGGGCAGCAATGAACAACCAAAAACCTGAGATCACTGAGAGTGTCTCAAAACCTTTCCAGAAAATGAACAACCCCAAGAAAATCCCATATTCACTTTCTCTGTCTGTAGGTCCATGCACTTTACATCCAACAGCTCAAATGACTTTGCTACAGCCTCACCCTGAGCTGGGGCAGGGGCAGAGATGCTGCAGCCCCATTACTGGATGTGAAACAGGAGACAGTGCTGGGAATGAGAAAGCTCCTCTCCCACGTGCCCAAGAAATGCTCATGGTCAATATTTCTCTCCATTAGTGCAGCATCCCAATCGATGGATTCGACTGCACTCCAAGGGAGCTCTGAAATCAGCACAGCTGAGTGCAGAGATCCCAGCATTTAGAATAAAAACTAAAACCTGCCTGTCCCCAGAGACTCCAACATTAGCTGATTTACACATGCTTAGGATGCATCTCAGCAAAGCCTGGATATGGGCAAAACCTTGTGGTCTTTAGGTACTTTATAGTAAAGCTGAACCACTTCTCAAATATACCTGAATCATCTGATTTGCACACAACTGAATAATCTTATGATTTTTCATATTTGTAATTTGGTCAGTCTGAAAGGAAAAAGAGAAATTAGATCCTACAGAAAAAGGCCAGGTTATGCTCATATAAATGAAACTCCACAGATTTAAGAAATCAAATTTTAACTGCAAACAAAACCTGAGATTTTAATAATCTCTATTTCTTTTCCATTCCTGAGTTGGATTCCTTTCCCAGCACAGGCAGCAAAGTCCTTTTTTCCAAAACCCCTATCAGTTTAAAGGCCTTTGCTATGTACACATCCATCTCCTGAAGCTGTATCAGCCCCTGACACCTGACTAAGGCTCCTCAGCAAGCATTGGACCACAGGGAAGTCAGCAAGTGCTGCTGGAACGTTTCTGTCAATGGATTAGGGAACTCATTCATAAGCACCAACTGCCACAGCAGATAACATTCCAGGCAGACAGAAGCTTTTCTGTGGGTAGAGATTATGTAACACCATGATTTTTAATCCACTTGCCCAGAGGAAGAAGAAATGAGCTCACTTTCACGGAGGTTAAAGCCTCCTTGCTCTATTTTTCTCCATTATTTGTTCCAGTCATGTTGAACTAGCAGATGATACTGAGCACATGAACTGAGAGACTCAGAAAATCCACTGTGCTCATCTCCAGTCCATCCAAAAACTCTGCTGCTGCTATCACTTTCTCTCTTCCTGCCTTTTCCATACTCACATCTTTTGTGGACTTCTTACTCCAATTTATCTGAGTTACCAGAAAAACCTGAGAATTGCAGTCATTCAGTTATAAAACAGGCACCACTTAGAAAAAAATTAATGTGAATGGTTATTAAACTGAGCATATAGCTCAAAGTGGGGCAGATGCTTAATCCTGGCAGTTTACAGGACATCCAGTGACATCACGTGGACTCACAGATTCATTTCAGGAAACGTGACCAGCTGCTGTCCCAGCACAGCGAGCCACAGGGTGGGCTCCAGGACTCAGCTACGCCTTCTAGCCCAGAAATTACATTTATTGAAAACCCCTCTTTAATTAAACATGGCTTTGTTGTTTACATCTCCCTCATCTGTTTTGCAAAGCTACGTAGCCAAAGCTTTGCATCCAACCCACGTGGCAGCAGCAATCATTGACTGTTACACTGTTACACACCATTCTCACCGCTGTCACCAGGGTCAATTCTCCTGTTTTTATGGCTGCCAAGCTCTGCCTCCTTCTGAAAACTTCCTGATTCAATGGACTAAACTCTGACACCCCACACAGGTCAGGGACACAGCACTGTTTTATGGGAGCTGGTTGGGAAATGCATTCATTTCCCACTTCTTGGAAATGCTGCTGCAACTGAAAGCAGTTCTGACTAATACACTCTAATCTAGAGTATTTGTCCACAAATTCCTGAGGCAGACCTGACACAGAGCTGTACTCTCATTTCTCTATCTTTAGTCCATTTCCATCAGCTCTTTTTTATTGCTTCTTTTGGCTACTTCTGTATTGAATCTCAGGCAGCTTTTTAATCTTGCAGTAAAAAGCTGAGTAATTCTCATCACTGACAGTGGGATACACATGACTGTTCCATTTTATGGTTCACAAGGGTATTTCTGTATTTGTGTGTTCAGTAGCAAACCCAAAGCAATGGCTGAACATTCCTGCTCCCAGGAGCAATCCATGGATTAACACAATTTTTAACAGCTGCACACACAACACATTTGAGGTTGTTCTGAGGGCAATAAGAAAAAAACAATCATAAATTGTAGATGAAATTACTGAATGTTGAGCTTCAGCAGCTACAGCCCATGTTCAGTGCTGCTTCCAAGACTAACAGACATTGATTTTCCTTCTCAATTTCAGGCCTGTGCTCATGGACCAGCTGCCCTTCAAAAGTCCTTAGTGCTCTTTTGTGCTCCAAAAAGGGGATCCAAAGCCCACAGGGGCCAGTGAAGAGGCTGGAGGACACATTGTGACTGCAAATTAGAACTGGAGCAAGACACAGGAGGAGAAATGGTTGTGAAAAGTGATGGAATAACACAGGGAAGGAAGGCAGGTTCCAGGATTTCAGCTGCTTCAGCACCTGTAATTATTGTAACACTCCCAGTACACATCCCCTCACCACTACCTGGGTTACAAATCCCAGCTTCTCTGCACTGCCATGGCTCAGAACAGTGAACAATTCACGTGGCAAAGCCATCCAAAAGCCAGACCCAAAATTGTACCAACCTTGGCAAAGATGCTCCAGCAGCGCTACCCCGCTGTCATGTTGGAATTGGAGGAGATATTGGGATAAGAAACCTGAAATCAGAGTGGCTTTCATCAGCAGCCTGGCCAGGTCTCCCCAAAAACCAGATATTGCAATCAAACTGTTTCTACAAAAATATTAATGACACCAAATTGATAATTCCTAAACTTTACTTAGCTCTAGTTATGCTATTCATGAAAAAATGAACAAAAAAATGCTGATGGCTCCCCATCCTTTCACATTTTCACCCACAGAAAAGTGTTTATTGTGCTGCTTGTCTGGATGTGGGTTAAATTAGCCAGTAATGCACTGATCCTCTGGCTAAATTAACTTTTTATTAAGAAACTCATTTAAAAATCAGATCTTTTAGACAGCTCAAGTGACCTTTATCAGCAGGCACCAACTCAGCACTTTTCTTGTAAAGAAAGAGCTCATTATCCACACACTCCTCTGGGATCCCCAAGCAGAACACAGAAGTTGCAGAGTCCATCCCAAGCTGAAGCTTTCAGCAGACTCACTGTGCATTAATTAGGCAGGATTTGACTTTCTAGGAGGAGGAAGAATTCTCCACAGTGGCTTTGGCAGGCACAGGCACCAAAGAGAGAGCTCACAGGTGCTATTTCAGGAGTGCTGCAAGGCTCCTTCCCCCACATTTGGCTGCTGAGTTGGCCTTTCATGTGCAGTGACTTTCCAAACAGATTCTGCAGCTCTGTGATGCAATTATTAATCCAGTCCCACTGCCTGGCCAATGTCCCTTGGTGATGACAGCTTTTGGCAAAGAGGGACAAAGGTGTTGTTAACTACAGCACTGAAGCCTTACAGCAAACTCATTACACAGGGCAAAATGTTATTTACTGATCTCTACACTCAAATTTTCTGCTTATGGGTTTTCAGGTGTTTAAACAGAATTAACAGCAAGACTTTAAGCAATATTATACTTTGATTCTTGTGAATGTACTGCTACACAGTGAACTGAACACTTGGCTGCCTGTTGTGGGCACATGGAATGAGTTCAAGATGAGGTCGAGTGACAAACACATCCTGGCACGGCCCAAACCCAGGGCTGAAAGTATCAACTGATAAATGAGATGATGATTCTTGCTTCTCATGACCTGTAAGGACAGACTGAGTCACCAGACAAAAAATGTTACAATATCCTGAACAGAAAACTCCCAGCAAGTGCTTATGAAACCTCTTGGATTCTGAGCATGCCAGAACATGAAGGTACTTCAAAGAGACTGAGGTAACATCAGATTTATGATCAAATCAGCTGAAGTAAGAGAGTTTCTCAAGCCTGATGGTTAAAAATACTTTGGGGATGCAAATATTGATGACTGGTGTGCAGAGCTCAGGTAAGGACACCTCTGGAGCACAGGAAAACAAAGTGTAACTTTGATTTTACACTGGACACATCCAACAACTCCAGATGGATCTTAGGTGATACAATTCTGTTAGCACAACAGTGATGAGGCTCTGGAATGACTCTCATCTGCCACTCCAAAACTGCCTCAAAACCTTTCCAGAAAATAAACAACCCCAAGAAAACCCCATATTTACTCTCTCTGTCTGCAGGTACATGCACTTCACATCCAACAGCTCAGATGACTTTGCTACTTGGTTCTCAGCACTGTTAGAAGGATAGAAATAACCAGTTTGGTTCTTTCACCTCCAACTTCTTCCAGCTGCCCCTGCAGTTTGACTGAGCTCACTGACTCCACTCATTTATAGAGAACTACAAAACAGAAAGCTCCCCCAAAATAAAATGATGTCATGAACTCCTACCAGGAAGTTCATTCTTTTTTCAAGCCCAAATCAAACATAAAATTCATCCCCTTTAATTCTGGCAGCACAAGACAGCATCAAAAGATATCAAAAAGCATTTCATGTGCTGCAAATTAATCTGTTTTGAAACACACACCAACAAATCAGCACATGCCTATTTCCATGACAGCAGAACTTACTTTAACCTGTCTTTAATGGCTTTTAGATAAGGTGAAGTGAGTCTAGACAGAGTCTTCTGCACAGGCTTCCCTTGGTTTACATAAGCTGCTGCATTTCAGCCTTAAGATCAGAGCATGGATGTTATTATGGAAAATAAAGACAATTGTTGTACAGGCTGCTCTGCAGAAGAGCCTTTGTTAGTGATGGAAATACAGAGTTATGCTATAAACAGAGTATTTATTTATTTTAGCAGAAGGCAGCTGCTTCCCTAAACAGAATAACAATAAAGGCACATGGAAATCCAGTCTGGAGAATAAGAACTCTCACAAGCAGCTTTGCCTACACACTAACCCACAATTCCTGACCCAAATAATTCAATGCTTTGATGCTCAGATCACTGAAAACACTTCTGAGAAGTGAGCCCTGAGGTATTTACAACCCTCCAAGCCAGGTGACTGTGAGCAGTGCAGCCCCTGCACAGGGTAAACAAGGACACACCAGACCAGGGAAAGCTCAGGGCTCCTGTTGATCCCAGACACAACTTCCTTGCCATGAGCTGTCTGTGACTGCTGCTAATGCCAGCAGGAAGGGCTGGGCTGAGGTGAGGATAAGGCTCTCACAGGGGCCACAGGTGAACTTTCTGCCTTAAAGCCATAGTCTACAGCTACAACATGATTTGGGTGCAGCAAAACAATTCAGAACACAGAGGTTCTCAATCTCCCAGGTTTACAGAATCCCAGGATGGTTTGGGTGGGAAGAGACCTTAAAGCTCATCCTGTTTCAGCTCCTGCCATGGACAGGGACATCTTCCACTACCCCAGGTTGTGGAAGCCCCATCCAGCCTGGCCTTGGGCACTTCCAGCGATGGGACAGCCACAGCTTCTCTGGGCACCCTGTGCCAGGTCCCCACCAACCTCACAGGGAAGAATTTTCCCCAATATCCCATCAAAATCTACTGTCAGGGTGAAGCCCTCCCCCCTTGTCCTGCCACTCCAGGCCCTTGTAAACAGTTTCTCTCCATCTTTATGCAGGCTCCCTTCAGCTCCTGGAAGGCCACAATAGAGGCCCCCCAAACCTTCTCTTCTCCAGCTTGATCAACCCCAAATCTCAGCCTTTCCTCACAGCAGAGCTGCTCCATCCCTCTGATCGCCTCAGTGGTCTCCTCCAACAGCTTCATGTCCTTCCTGTGCTCCACCTCAGGGTTGGAGTTACCTCTGCAGGTGGAGTCTCACCTGAGCAGGGCAGAGGGGGAGAACCCCCCTTCCCCTGCTGCCCACACTGGGGGATCAGCCCAGGGCTCTGGGGGTTCTGGGTCCAACACACCTGACCAGGGCATGACCAAGCAACTCATGCCCAAGTCCTTCTCCCTGGGCTGTTCTCCAGCCTGGATTGATACTGGAGGTTGACCTGCCCCTGATGCAGCACCTGGACCTTGGTCTTATTAAACCTCATACCCAAGACTTTGCATTATTATATCCCTTCCCTGAAGAGCCTCAGGTCCCTGAGATGGTAGAACAGAGACAGGCAGGATCACAGCTGACACAAAAATGTGCCTATGAGCAGAGGTGGGCTGAGGTCTCACCCACTCAACCATTTAGGGGAAAACCCCTTAGAAACTCCTGCTCCTTTCAAAGCACAGTGGGGCCAGAAAGGAATGATGAAAAGGAAGTTTAACTCAAGCCTAAAAACACGTTTAAGAACAACACTGCACCAGCCTAGAGGCCCAGAACACGTGTAGGAGGGTGGTGTGTGTCCAGCCAGCACCCCAAGGGGAGGCTGGTTCCATTCTGGGGGTGGTGGGCACAGCACGGGGCACTGGGCACAGCCCCAGCCTCGCACACAGCCCAGAAAAATGCAAACACCTCAGGAACACGAGTGCTAACCTAGGGATAACAGCCCCAGCCTCCCACCAAACACAGAGTGCAGGAGAGCCCCAAAGACCCCCTTTGTAAGTAAACACTACAAAGGTGGCAGCACCCCCATCCTCACAGATGGCCCCAGTCAGTGCACACAATGCTCTGTCCCCAAACAGCAGAGCAGCCCCCAAAGCCCTCCCAGAGCACATTCACAACAACAGAGTCTGCTGTGACCCCCAGACATCCCCTCAGCCCCACAGCCCACTCCAGCATATCCTGTGTCACCCCCAGACACCCCCTCAGCCCCACAGCCCCCTCCAGCATATCCTCTGTGACCCCCAGACACCCACTCAGCCCCACAGCCCCTGTGATAGCCAGACACCCCCCCAGACCCCTCATCCACATCCCCTGTGATCCCCAGACACCCCCGAACCCCCTCCAAAGCCCATTCACAACAACAGAGCCCCCTGTGATCCCCAGCGAGTCCCTCAGCCCTCTCCCCATGTCTCCTGTGACCCCCAGGCCTCTCTCGGCCCCGCACTCTCCTCTGTGCTCGCCGGGCCAGGAAAGCTCCCCCCCCAACCCCCTTTTCCGGACACAGAGCGCACTGCGGGCGCCCCCAGGCGCGTAACCGCCCTCAGAGCATCGAGAGCACGGAAAAGACCCCCAGAAGGCCAGAGGAGAGCGGGACGGGGCCCCCAAAGCCCCACAGGGTCCGCAGCCGCCCCCCCGCCCCTCGAGGCCTCACTCACCGCGTCCCCGCCGCGGCCGCTCCCTCAGGCGGGCGGTGGGCGGGGCCCCGCCTCTGAGCCCCGCCCTCCGCCCACGCCGCCATCTGATTGGACCAGCTTCGTGATTGGCTTCCCTAATTGACCAATGGAAAACGAGAGAGCAAGAGGGGGCGGGGCGCGAGGGGGCGGTGCCCGCGGGGAACAGAGCCCGCCCAGTCCAGCCCAGTCCAGCCCAGTCCAGCCCAGTTCCCTCCCAGTTCCCTCCCACAGCCCCTTTCTGTCCCTAAAAGCGCCTCCCAGTCCCATCCACCCCCCTCCAAGTCTATCCCAGTCCCCTCCCAGTCCATCCCCGTATATCCCAGTCTATGACGGTGCCCCCCGGTGGTTCCAGAGCCCTTCTAGTGCCCCTTTTGTTTCGAAAAGTGCTCTTCTTGTCCCCGCAGTCCCATCCCATCCTGTCCTAGAGCCTCCCAGTCTATCCCAGTGCCCTTTTTGCCCCTAGAAGTGCCTCACGGTCCTTCCCAGTCCTGTCCAGTCCCTCCTAAATCCCATTCAATCCCCTCCAAATCTATTCCAGTCACTCCCAGTTCATCCCAGTTTATCTCTGTGCCTTCCAAATCTATTCCAGCCACTCCCAGTCCATCCCAGTCGCCTCCCAGTCGCCTCCCAGTCCTGTCCAATCTCTCCCAAATCCCATTCAATCCCCTCCAAGTCTATCCCAGTCACTCCCAGTGTATCCCAGTGCCTTCCAAATCTATTCCAGTCACTCTCAGTGTATCCCAGTGCCTTCCAAATCTATCCCAGTTACTCCCAGTCCATCCCAGTCGTCTCCCAGTGCCCTCCAAATCTATTCCTGTCACTCCCAGTCCATCCCAGTCGATCCCATTACCCCCCAGTCGCTCCCAGTAGCCTCCCAGTACCCCTTTTGTTCCTAAAAGTGTACTTTTTGCGCCTCCCAGTCGCTTCAAAGCCCATCCCAGTCACCCGTAGAACCCCACATCGTGCGTGCCCACCCATCCCCGGCTGTGTCCGGGGGCCGGTGGGCACGTCCCGTTGTGCTCCCACCTCCCGCTGCTCCGGGACCGCGGCGCCGCTTTCCCCCGGGGTAGAGAAAGGACGAACCCCGCTCCTGGAGCTGCTCCCGGCGTGTCCCGGGATCGCTCCGTCCTCCCGGAGGAGGAGGAGGAGGAGATGTGTGTCCGTCCGCGGGGCCCCGGGAGCGTGAGGTTCCCCGGTTCTGTCCCGGTACCGGGCGGAGCGTGCCCCGGGAGCAGGAGGTTCCCCGGTGATGTCTCGGTACCGGTACCGGGCGGAGCGGGCTCACGGGAGCAGGAGGTTCCCCGGTGCGGTGCCGGTACCGGTACTGGGCGGAGCGGGCTCACGGGAGCAGGAGGTCCCCCGCTATCGGTACAGGGCGGATCGGGGCTCACGGGAGCAGGAGGTTCCCCGGTACCGGTACCGGGCGGAGCGGGGCCCCGGGAGCAGGAGGTTCCCCGGTGCTGTCCTGGTACCGGTACCGGGTGGATCGGGGCTCAGGGGAGCAGGAGGTTCCCCGGTGCTGTCCCGGTATCGGTACCGGGCAGAGCGGGGCGAGCTGCGGTTCCCCGGCGGGGGCGGGGGGAGCAGGACCCGGCCCCGGGCGCTGCCCCCGTTGCTCTCCGGCCTCCCGGGGCTCCCGCTCGTTTCGATTTCGTTTTTGGCCGGGATCGCGGCGCGGGGACGGGCGCGGAGCGCTGCGGGCTCCGCTCGCACCGGGCCGGCCGCCGGCCATGCAGGTAGGAGCCGGCCCCGGTCCCTGTCCTCCCTCCTCCCGGCCCCTCTCGGGATTTCTCCTCCTCTCTCCGGGCTCGTTGTGATGCTGGTGTCCCCACTCGTGTGTTTATGCCGGGTATGATGTTCTGTGCCTTCAGACTGGCAGAACAACAAAAAGCTGATAATGTAGAGGTAAATCGTGTTGGATGCTGTGAAAAAGTTGATATATGATGGAGAATATAATTTTGAAAATGAGGGTGAAGATGAAGCAATGTTTGCGGAGTACAGAACACAGTTGAAACTGTTGCTTTGTCAGGTTTCGCCAGGATTACTGTTGGCATCTGTCCGCAGAGTTTTTAACCCTGCATTCAGAACTGGCAGGGTACACAATTTATGGAAGTAGAAGTGGCAATAAGGCTGCTGGATATGTTGGCTCATGGTGCTCATTTCTCACAAATTTGCCCTAAACCAGGACAAAATTTGCTGGAAGTTCATGCCCTGGGGGGTGAACCCCTACCCCACCTCCAAACGACCTCATGGAGCAGCCAGGAGCCTCTGTTCCCCCATTGGGTTCTGAGCAAAAAGCTCCTCTCACACATCTGGGGGTTCCTTTTCACCCTGCTTTTTCTCACTTTCCCACTCAAACACCCCCAAGAACAGTATTTCCTCTTGAAGCAAAAAAAAAACCATCTCAGAAAAGTCTGAAAGCAGCTAAGCAGGGATAAAAGCAAGAACATAAAATTAGTATAACACAATAAAAATTCAGAATGTATCTCAAGGCCTATAAATATTTAGGAGCAAGAAAAATACCAGATTTGTTCTGGTTTTACTGTAAATCTCGTTTGTAAGAGAGTCACAACAATAGGAGAAAATTAAAATAACTTTTAGAGAGTTCTAGACAAAATACACTGCTGATTTCTTTCACTTTTATTTTCCCCATAGCTTATTGCTTAGAGTGAATCTGAAAGACAGTCTGTGTTGCTGCCAAGCCTGCTCAGAGCTTATTCTGGAGTCTCACTGTTCTCCTCCTGCAGTGTCATGTAGCTGCCTGCTTTTTAAATCCAATCCAGTGATCACCAAATTGTCCTTCTTTTTCAGAAGAAAAATTCTGAAATGTTCAGAATTTCAGAATTCAGGATTCAGCAATCCTCACATCAGCCTGGTGTAACTCCCAGGGAAGCATTTTCCCCTGGACTGATGCACTGTATTGCTCCTGATTTTGGGAGCCTCTTGTCCTGATTTTGGGAGCTTCAGCTTTGCCTTTAAGATGTGTCCAGCTCCCATCTCCTCACCCCTCATTTTCAGAGGGCTCAACTCCTCTGCCTGCACACACAGTCAGGGGGTGGCTGCTCTAAATCACCTGCAAAAGCCTGCCTGAGCCTGAAGTGCTCAGAGTTGGTAACTGCTTCAGAAAATACCATTTGACAGCAAAATTGTTAATTTTCCAGTGAGTGAAGCTGAGAAATTGATGGGATTCACATTAATAGGTTTTTAAGGGGAAACATTATCTGCTTGGCTGCCAGTAATATTTCAAGATCTGGATGTGGCTGGAAGCAGGATCTGAGCTCCCTTCTGGCTCACATGCCTGGCTGAGAGGGAAAAGTAATTCCTGAGGGGGCCAGAACTCCATGGAGAGTGAGCAAGAGGAGATTGCACCTCCCTAAACCATGGGATGGCCATTCCCACTTATGCCCAAATGATCACTGGGGACAGACTGAGAGATCCCTCTCCATATGGTGTTTTCAAGACAAAACCAAATAAACTATTGCCAGGTTTATTTTAACAGCTCTAAATAATTGAACTGCTCTTCTAAAACCTTTGAAAAAGCATCCACCGAGCATCAGAGGGTCCTGCAGGAGCACAGGCACTGCAGGCTCTGCCAGCCTCAGCTCCATCTCCCACTTCCCTGCAGCCATGGGGAGTGGGGATGGATAATCCCCATCCAGAGCCTGAATGAGGGCAGGTTCCTCTGCTAAAGAGCTGGAGAAAGGGATCTTTTGGCAACCAGGGACTGGAAGAGTGTGAGGAAGAGATGTAGACAACACATCACATCTGTGGTTGCTGAAAGTCTGGTCAGAGAAAGAGTCAGATAAACTTTCCCAAGCATTACTCTGGGAAGTTTGAGAAAATAATTCTTGAGGGAAAGAATTCTCAGGGAAAGAATTAAAACAATCCTTAATCTTTACAGCTAGTGTTTTAAAGATATTATTTACTTATAAAATATTTATAAGGGTGTTATTCCTAATTAACCAATAGCATAAAGAGTATTAACTAAAGACCAATCAAGTCCAACTTTAGCATAACTATCTATAAAATAATATATAGTGTCTAATAAAATTTACATTTACCTTCTCAACACCTAAGAGTTTTTGTCACTTCATTCATCCACCCTTAATACAAAACAACAAACGTCACATCACATCACACTGCTATGAGAAACCAGTTAGGAAATACTGGAGCAGGTGAAATGTCTGGGTTTGGAAAGCCGGGTGTCTGCTAAGGAAGGCAGGAGCCTCCCCTGAAATGGAGAATGCAAACCCCCTCCCTCTGAATCGCTATGCATTTTAAATTAAGGGGCTCTCAGGCAAAAATATGGGAGCAGGAATAACAGTTCTTTACTAGGGAAGAAAATAAAAAGATAAAATAAACA
>JAWWMS010000114.1:2380847-2394193 GCA_035048045.1 Chlorospingus semifuscus | reverse complement strand
CTGGGCTCACATCTCCCAATGGGATGCTGTAGTTCTTATCAGCCATGCAGGGACATTCAATGGCTGTTATCAGCAGACGTCTCCCTGGAGGAAGGATTGGGTGTGGAAGATGTCGGCGATGGAGAGAGACAGGAAGACTAACTCAGTGATCAGAATCCCATTTTATTGTGGGATACAAATGCTTATATACTATTTCAGGGAGACTATGATTTTATTTTTAAATTATTTAAAATCACATACACAAACTTTCATTATTTAAAATCACATACACGAACTTATACATATAACAACATCTCCTGCTTGCAGAGTTTAATGGGATTTTCTTTTTCCAGTAAACCCGTTTGATTTCATCTTCTTGCAATCCAGGTCTAATTTTCAAAGTTCCATTTGTTTTTGCCAAGGCATCCTGTTATCAAATCTCTTTTGTTAACCAGGTCCAAAGTCCATGCTCTGTCTTGTGTCCCCCAACATTCCAACACTTTGGGATGGGGAATAACCCACACTGTGTAGTTCAGAATCTCAGCAACATAATTCAAACCATTATCTGAAGTCATCTGAGCAGAGTTTCCCTCCCTGCAGGGGATGTGCTGTATGAAATACTCCAGTTCATTAAAACTCAGAGAAGAGCTCTGGTGTGCAGCCCCTTGCTGAACTCACCCTTCAGGAAAGCCAGGAGCACAGAGGAAGGTATGATGGGGGAAAAATATCCTGGGAGAGCAGCAGTGTCCAGCAGGCAGAACCTGCCTGGTTGCACACACCTGGGGCTTGGAGCCCAGCCTGCTGAAACCATCCCACACCCCCTGAGAGAGGCACCCAGACCCAGCAAAGCCCAGGGCAGCTGGGATGTTTGAAGTGATGCAGCAGCTCAGAGCCAGTGCTGTGGGGGTCTGTGGCAAACTGGCAAGGCTGTGACTTCCCTAAGAAACCTGCCTGCAGATTGAGATTCGGGTCAGAGAGGGTCAAAGCCAGGCAGAGACACAGCCCTGCTGGAGATCAGTCCTGAAGCATAGCTGGGAAAGGGCTGAGGAGCTGGGCTGAGCTTACACAGAGATGCTGGGTCAGGGGATGGGGTGGGCAGAGGGCCCAGGTGAGGTTGGTGGGGGGCAGTGAGACTTCTTCATGTCCTTGGGGGGCCCAGGTAGGAGTTAGGGTGGGTTGGATTAGTGTCAGAAGGTGGATGTGTGTGGAGGTGGATCTGGGAGCACTTTCCTGGGCTCTTCTACTGGTTCCTATGCAATGTAAATAACATATTGCATCCCCACAACAATTTACCAGGGGGTTCCTCTGCTCTGGGGCATTTTCCTATGCCAGTTTTTCTTCTTCATCTGACCCTTACCCTACCTGACATCTCCTTTAACCCCCCATGACTTTGTGCTGCTCCAGCCTTTGGAAAATCCCAGGTTTTCCTCAGCATCCTCCTCCCCTTCTGGGCAGATCCCACCTGAAAACCACCCCGGGCTGTCCCTCCCCTCCTGTTTCAGGGCTTTGAGAGGTCTGGGACCCTAATTAGCCACAGGATGATTATTAGGGGTTTATTTTATTAGGGTTTTTTTTGCAGGTGCAGACTGCAGTGCTGAGGCTGCCCCAGCTGTTTCCTCGTGGCCGGGCTGTGCAGAGCAGCCCCTGTTCCACAGCCACAGGCAGCCACTGAACCTCTCCCACCACAGCTCAGAGAGTCCAGGTGCCATCTGCTCCTTCCCTGCTACCCCGTCGGCCCCAGTGGATGGGAAAATTGCAGGTAATTATGAATTTATAGCCTTGTTCCTTGGGGAAATGAGATGGTGCTTTGTCCTGTCTGCCCATCTGTCTCCTTCCCCTCATTCCGTGCTTTTCCACCTCAGTTTCCCCACCTGAGAAATTGTAATTGCTCTGAGATCTTGCAGTAAAAGTGCTGTGCCTGAGCTCTGTGCTCTTCTCATATTTATTGTGTTGCCCTGATTTTTTAAGTTTTTCTAAGCCTTCTGATGTTTACATTTTTATAACAAACTTTCTCACACACTTTACATAAATAACTTATTGTTTTGCATTCTTTTATGGAGGAAGAAAAATTTAATAAACTGTTGGTTTGTCCAGTGTCATTGGAGAGGTGGCACTGTCACTTTTAGAAACCTATAAATGTTAGAGTCAGCAATTAAAAACTCTCTTTTCACCTTGGAAGAGCTGCGTGTCCGTGGCATGTTATTTAGTGACAATTGTCATAGCGACAGTGACTGTAGTGACAATTGTGGTCTCAGAATGTCTGCTGGTCACAGGGACCCCAAGATACATTAGAAAGTCTCTTTTCCCAGCCCAGCAGTCCAAGAAGGAGTTAGAACTCTTATTCTCCTTCTCAAGGTTGTCTATTGTTTCTTATCTATAAAATTCTTTCTCTGACCCACCGAGGTCTGTCTGGCAGGTCAAGTTGAGGCACACTGGTGTTGTCTTTTTATACTAAAAACTACGTGTACATTATTTACAGTAACTTCCCAATACCTATCACCTATGTTAGACAGTGAGCTTCTACCTTAAACCAATCCAAAACTGCCAACATCACCCGGAAGATGGAGGCTAGGAAAAAGGAGAAGAAAGGCTGGACATGCCCAGGTTCATCCATCTCGTCCCCATAACCCCCATACCAAAAATCCTAAAATCTACATTTTCACCCTCTGATAATTTTATTATTATACTATTCAAACCTGTGTGACTTTCAGGTCCTCATACAAAGCTGGCAATTTGCTCCAGTGGTCACAATCAAATCCCCAGGTGCTCTGGGCTGTGTGCCAGGGTCTCTGAGCCCCCTGATGGGGTCCTGGCAGCTCTGGACACCCAGAGGGATGCGCTGAGTTCTGACACCTGGGTTCTGACATTGTTGCTGCTAAATGTGCAATTGTGCTGCTGGGGCAGGCTGGCAGGGTGGCAGCTCTGTGCCCAGCAGCTGCCCCTGCTCAGACTGCAGGCTGCTCTGGGAGTACGTGTACCAGCTGCTGGCCGACCGCCGCTACGAGCCCTACATCAGGTGGGAGGACAGGGAGGCCAAGGTGTTCCGCGTCGTCAACCCCAACGGGCTGGCCCAGCTCTGGGGCAACCACAAGGTGAGTGCAGCTGAGAGGGAGTTTGGCATCCCTGAGAGGGAGTTTGGCATCCCTGAGAAGGAATTTGGCGTCCCTGAGAAGGAATTTGGCACCCCTGCATGTCCCTTTCATGAGCTGTTCCCTAGAGCTGGTGGCCCAGGTGTCTTGGTTTGGAAAGCCAGGAGTCTGCTAAGGAAGGCAGGAGCCTCCCCTGAAGTGGAGAATGTGAACCCTCCCCACCCCTCTGAATTGCTATAAATTTTGAATTAAGGGGCTCTCAGGCAAAAATATGGGAGCAGGAAATAAATTGTTGCTCTGGGTTTTTTGCTCAACACCCCACAATCCTTCTCTCCTTCCAGAACCGGATGAACATGACCTATGAGAAGATGTCACGAGCTCTCAGACACTACTACAAACTCAACATCATCAAGAAGGAGCCAGGGCAGAAGCTGTTGTTCAGGTGAGGTGAAGCAGAGCAGAGAAATGGCATGGATGGGGCATGGGAAGGTGATGAGCTGCAGATGTTGGCAGCTGCTTTATCCAGCAGCATCCTCCCCTGCACACACCCCAGTGGGTTTGTGTCCTGTGCCAGCTGGGGCCTCAGGGCTTCCTGGGGTCCTCAGCAAAGCCCAGGGATGGCAAATCCCCTCTGAGCTCCAGAGCTCAGCTGATCACAGACTCATGGAAGGGTTTGGGTTGGAAGAAACCTCAAAGCTCATCTCATTTCACCCCTACCATGCACCTTCCACTCTCCCAAGTTGCTCCAAGCCCCATCCAACCTGGCCTTGTCGAGGGCAAAGGCTCCAGCATTTACAGCCTGGTTTGGGCCTGGGTTTGGATGTGCCCTTAAAGTCAACACAGAAATGTATTTCAGGTTTTTGAAGACTCCTGGGGAGGCTGTCCATGAGAAATCCAGCAAACTGGAGCAGCTGGAGAATGAGGACCATGAAGATGTGAAGGAAGACCCAGTGGAGGTTTCAGCACAGTAAATCTTTGGAGGCCTCACTTGAGTGCATCACAGGGACCCTTGTGCTTTGCTGGCAGTGCTGGTGTCTCTTGCCTCTCCTGCACAGAAGGCCACAGAGCTGGCCTGGATTTCAAAGCCTGCTGTGAGCCAAACTGGGCCATCTCTGGGGCTTTGTTAGCAAAGCACACCCAGAAGGTGTCCCCAGCCCAAAGCACAGGGGGATGTGTGGGCTGCTCCTCTGCTGGTTCCTCCCCTGCTCTTTGGAAGGGAATGTGATATTTTTGCTGTGAAATTTTGATGCTTGTCTTTAAGATCCAAACCTGTGGAAAAGATCCCTCTGTTCTCCCAGGGAGATGAGCAGAGCAGGAGTTTGGGCTGAGCATCTGCTGCTCTGCTTGGGCAGTGGGAGCTGTGCCAGCTGTGAGCGAGGGCACATTGCAAACCTGGTGCATGCTGCAATCTCTGCTCCTGTGAGGCTGCTCCTGGGATTGAGGTTAGGATTGTGCTGAAACACCTGCCTGGATCAGGCCTGGCTGCAGCTCCATGGTTGCCCCTAGCTGGTGTTCACTTTAACTCCTTTCTCTCCAGGTAACGACTTCTGTAATTAATTTTGTGATTAAATAATGTGAAAAGAAACAAGGCCAGTAACAAATATGACCCCACTCATGGTCAGATATGTGATCATTTGTTTTGAGTTTGAAGCAGGAATTCCTGAAGTGAACAGAGTGTCCATATGTGAGTGTGTGAAAACAGAAAATACCCACTACTATTTTCACTTTGCTTTCCACAGAGGAAATAAAATGCTGTGACTGTAAGGTTGAAAATCTCACTTCTTGCTGAAGGTCTGAAACTGGGAAATCCAAGCTCTCCTCATTTAAAACCAGCTCCTGTGGGCACCCACATCTCCTCCCCAACATCTTTTGGCAGCTGCTAAGGCAGAGGCCGCCAGTCTGAGCTGCTCAGCAGCTGATAGGTGAGCACAACACAAAATATGTGGTTGCACCATGAGGTTTCCACCAAAACTGGTTACTGCCAACCTGGAAGTACAATTCCTTTGGCTGTAACTGGTCTTGGTCCTGCAGAACTACTGCACACCTGCAGCCTGAGATGCTACGTGGGCCGTAGCCAGTAAGAGACAGTGGTGGGATGGGTGGTGGCTGCTTGGCAAAGCTTCAGCAGAGCAATATTGTGACAGTGGTCACAAGGGTTGCAGGATGAAGAGAGAGGCGAGAATGTTGACCTTACGTTCAGAAGGCTTGATTTATTATTTTATGATATATATACTACATTATAACTATACTAAAAAGAAATAGAGAGAAAAGTTCTCAGAAGCTAGCTAAGCTAAGAATGGAAAAGAATGAATAACAAAGGTCTGTGTCTCAGCAGAGAGGGAGACCCAGCTCTGCCGTGAGTGGTCAGTAAATCCAAACATCCACAGGAGGTCAATCACAGATGCACCTGTTGCATTCCCCAGCAGCAGATAACCATTGTTTACATTTTGTTGCTGAGGCCACATCTTCTCAGAAGGGAGAAAAATCCTAAAGAAAGGATTTTAATGAAAAGATGTCTGTGACACAACATCTCTGGAAATATTTCACTTCCAGCAAAAATCACCAACTCAGTGGCAGAACAGAGGGGCTTGAGAATTTGAGTGGTGGAGGAGAAGGAAATGAGGAGCTCTAGTGGGGAAATGAGTGTGAGGGCACAGCCTGGGGGAGATCCTGGCTGGGAAGGGAGGGAAGGGAGGCCACAGTCCCTGCTAGGAGAGGGGCTGAAGGTTCCCAGCACCCCCCAGCTGCAGCTGGGGATGCTCCAGAGCAGGGAGGAGCAGTGAAGCACCCAAACCTCGTCCTTCCCTCCCCAAAGGATGCTTTTTGTCCCAGGGAAGAGTCAAACCAAATCTTTCTCGGGGTGAAATCCTTCAGCTTTGGTGGGACAGCAGATCTCCTTCCTTGGGAGCTGTAACATCCAGGCCCTGTGCCACTCCTGGGATAGGCACCCATGGGTGCCTTTTTCCTGATTTCCTCTTTCCACTGCACTTTCTTGCAACAGAACCAGCCCTGATGGCTCCTGAGATCCCTTCTCCACCTATGTTTGGTTTGCTGGGGCAGGTGACAGTTGGTGGCCCTGGCTCTTGTGCTGTGCTCAAAGGGAGTGTGTGGGGTGACCTCTCTTCACCTGCTTTTCCCATGATAACCAAAGATCACTCTGGGCTTGGCTGGGGATTTCCTTTCCTGGCTGGGAAGCTGCCAGAGGCCCTCAACCCTCCCTGTGCCTCCCTGAGCAGCTCCAGAGGGATTTTGGGGGTGACAATCCAAGGTCACCTTTGGAGGCTGGAATGATGGATAGTGGCAAAGCTCCTAGGAAGGTTTCATGTACCTCCTGGAGCAATACCTGTCCTTCCCTGTGCCAAGCAGAGGCAGGAGGGCTGTAAACCTGCAGCTTTCCTGGAACAGGAACCCATCCCTGTCAGTAAACAATGAAACAACCCTGCTTGTGCCAGGGAGTTTGGTGTGGGGGTGTGGGGAGGGACAGCACACGGCTCTTGGTGACTTCTGGGGTTCAGAAGCTGTGAAACAGCCTCATGTGGGCTTTCCAGAGGTTTCCAGGGGCTTCATTCCCTGGAGAACATCAGCCACCCTTCAGCAGCCCCACACCTGCTGGTGTTTGGGGCAGGGCATTGCACATTGCTCATCTGCTGGGGAAAACAGCTAAAACCACACCCAGGGCTGGAGGAAAAGAGGATTTGCTTTGGGGGCTGGTGCCCACCACCCTCTTGGATCAGAGGAACTGCAGAAATGGGCTGAGAGGTTTCCACTGAGAGCATGTGTTGGCTGGGGCAGGGAGCAGTGGCTGCCCTCAACACCTGCCATGGTCCAGATGTTCTCTTCCACACCCTGCCATGGTCCAGGTGCTCCCCTCAACTCCCTGCCGTGGTCCAGATGTTCTCCTCAACACCCCACCATGCTCCAGGTGTTCCCTTCTACACCCTGCCATGCTCCAGATGTTCCCCTCAACTCCCTGCCATGCTCCAGGTGTTCTCTTCCACACTCTGCCATGGTCCAGGCGTTCCCCTCAACACCCCACCATGGTCCAGGTGTTCCCCATAACACTCCTGCCATGGTCCAGGTGTTCCCCTCAACACCCTGCCATGGTTCAGATTCTTCTCTCCACACCACCACCACCATGGATGAGATCTGCAGCTGCTGTGTTTTTGTGCCCAGGTTTCTGGTTGATGGCTCATGGCTGGTTAGTGGCTCGTGCCTGGTTGGTGGCTCAAAGGGATCTTTGTGGTCACTATAAAACACAGTGGCCTCCTACACCAGCTTAGGCTGCCTGTGGCTTTGTCTGGCCAAGCCCAGAAGCCCCCAAGGGAGGTGATTCCCAACCCCTCCAGACACCCATTTGAGGTTGTCCCAGCCTCCTGCACAGCAGAGTTTTCCTGATGTCCAGTCTCAGCCTGTGTCTTCCCAAGGAATTCAGGTGCTTTGAGTGCTGCCTTCTGAACCTGTTGTTGCCCTCTGTCCCTTGCAGCTCCATGTGGGGAATTCCTATTCCTCTCCCTTGGTTTTTTTCTGTTTTCTGAAGCAATTTCTGGCCCAGAAGCTGCTTCTCCCCTGCTGTGTTCCCATGGCTTTGGTTCTGCTTTTGCCCCAGGGTCAGATGCCAAGCCCAGCACTGGTGCTCCCCCCTCACAGCAGCATTTCCTGCCAGCTTCCTCCTTCTCTCCCAGCACTGATAAGAAAAGTGGATGAAAAGTTTGAGTGCACATCTCTTGCCCCTACTCTGGTAATGGGCTTTTGGTTTATCTCGGCCTCCTGCATCTTTTTCTTGTTCCTCTCTTCCATTAGGTTTGAACATGTCCCAAATCCCAGGAGGGATCTGAGCTTGGATAAAGGTCTCGGTCCTGAATCACATTTCAGGTGAAGGTTTTTCCTGGAGTTTGGCTCTCCCATCTTCTGGCTGTGTCTGGAAGAGGCCATACATCAATTCTGATTCCCAGTGCAATCGTGAGCAGGGATGGTGTTTGGACTCAGCCTTGGGAATCTCCAGAAGAAAGATCTCCAAACTGGAGATGGCCAAACCGACCCCTATGGCCTGAGTGGATGTGGCTTTTTGTTTTATGGAACAAAATAGATTGTGAAACTCCTTCTCACCCCCTGGAATCCACCTGCTTGTGGAAGGATGTGGACAAGAGCTGGGAAGAAGCCTGGAAGCTCCTCACCATTTATCAATAGGTGGGGGTGCTGAAAATGGAGCCAGGTAATTCCTGATCAATAGCAGACTCTGATTCAGCCCTGTGGGCTCAGGAGAAATGAAGGGACGTGGTCAGGATCTCTCCCAGCCACAGGAAATTACAGCACAGAGAGTTTATAGAAAGAGAAATAAAACAGTCCTGATTGTAAGCTGAACTCTGTTTTAGGAAAAGGAAATTTTTATCCAGGAGACACAAGGCTGAACATCAATTCCAGCTGAAAACAGCGCTGCTCCGGTGGAAACCTTCCCCAGGGGTTTTCCAAAAAGGGGATTTCCAAAGCCTGCGTGTCTGCCGCCCCATCCCTGCGAGCTGCAGTGCGGAATTTTGCCATCAGATGGCAAAGCAGCGATGGGGAATAGCGGGAAACACCTGCCGGAGGATCCACAACCACGGCAGGGGCACTGGGGTGGCCAAACGGAGCTTTGGTGTCAGATTTGCTCGGTCCGGGTGCAGTTTGTGGGTATTGGGCTGGGCAGATCTGCCTGGTGGGAGATTCCCCATCCCTGGGTGAGGCTGAGTGGGCAGGATTTGGGGCAAGAGCTGGTTCGTGTTTTAGGGCGGAAGCACAGGCTGTCTGAAGGAGCCCAGGGTGGGTTTCAGGGATGTTTCAGCCCAGCTGTGCCCAGGGTGGGTTTCAGAGGTGTTTCAGCCCAGCTGCGCCCAGGGTGGTTTTTAGGGATGTTCAGACCAGCCATGTCCAGGATGGGTTTCAGGGATGTTTCAGCCCAGCTGTGCCCAGGATGGGTTTTAGGGATATTTCACCCCAGCTGTGCCCAGGGTGGGTTTTAGGGATGTTTCACCCCAGCTGTGCCCAGGGTGAGTTTTAGGGATGTTTCAGCCCAGCTATGCCCAGGGTTGTGCAAGAGCCTGACATTGCCATGTCCCAAAGTGTCTGTGGACCCCAGGATCCACCTGGGAGCTCCAGGGATGTGAGCAGGGCACTCTGCTTCCTGCACTGAAACCAGGGATGTGAGCAGGACACTTTGCTTCCTGCACCAAAACCCTGCTCATCTGAGAAAGTTGTGACTTCCCCTCACAGACACAACCCAGAGTAGCCCATTTCAGGCATCACACCCAGTACAAAACAACAAACCAAACCAAACCCAAAGGCAAACAGCTGCCTGAGATAGCTGGTGTCAAAGGGCAGTGCTTACAGCAGGTGACAGGTGATTCTGTGTTGTTTTGCTGCTACTTGTCATGAGGAAATTGCTTTCCCCTCCAGTGAAACTCACGCCCGTTGATCTGCACCACGAGGGCGGTGATAGCGGGGAAGCCTTGGCTGCTCTCCTACCTGAATGGCTGCTAAAAATAGGAGTGAACTCACCACCAGGGCATAAAAAGGCACCTCCCAGGAGAGCCTGGGATCCCTCAGCACCCGTGGCCCAGGAGCTCGGCTTGAGCTGTGTCCAAAGGAGCAGAAATAATGATGGACAGGTAAAAACCAAACCAGCAAATAACCAGTGTTGTGGTCAGGGTGCTGGAATCAACCAAAGTAGGGTGGGGGTTGTGGGTTTGCCGCGATTAAATTTAGTGGGATGGTTTTCTATTGAGGGTTTGGTGGGGTTTGGTGTTGGCTTGGATGAAAGGAGCTGATTTTCTGATCCCAGAAGCAGGCTGAGGTGGGGTGGGTGGGTGTGCTGTGTGCTGTGATGATGATTTTTGGGTCTGAGCAGAGGCTGATTCCCAGCTCCAGGGTGCTTTGTACAGCCAAGTGTGCCAGATTTCGGTGCTGGTTCCCCGTGTGCTGTTCAGGGGTGGAGAAGTCTGGTTTGAGTCTGGTTCTTTGAAGGGTAAAATTGGTTATAGAGGTAAAAGCAGCATGAGGCACCATCCTGGCTCTCTGGTTTTCCAATAGCAGCGTCTTTGGTTGAATTTTGCTTATAAAAGTAGAGAAAAAGGGTGGTGGGAAAGGCAGGGATTGGAGTTCTGAGCTCCTTTCCCAGCCCTGCACTGGGGGGATCTCACAGAAGGGCTGTGTCATCACAAAGTGACCAAGGCCACCTGCAGGAGCCCACATCCCTTGGCCTCTCCAGGGGCTGGAATGATTTTTATCAGCCAATATTTTATGAGGAAATACTTTAAATTCTGGGTTCTGTGGCTCACTGGGTGCTCCTGGGGTGTGGTTTTTCATGTTAGTGTGGGAATATGTTACCATGGGATAATGGGAAGTGTCTGGGTGATGTCCCTGCTGGATAAAACCCCCCTGTGTGATGACCAGGCTCTCCTTTAGGCTATGCCCAGCCCATCTCCTCCCTTTGCACAGTTTCAGTTCCTTTACCAATGAGTCTGTGTTTATGAAACCCCATGTGGGCCATCTGCATCAGGAGCACCCAGATAATGGCCATAAAACTGACTGATCATTAACCAGGAGCGTTAACGACCCCAGACACCCACAGCACCCTGCGTGCCAGCATGGGGGAGGTTCCCATCCGGCCCAGCCCGACTAGGGAAGGCAAAAACCAGACTGAAAATGTTGTTTTTCTCCACAGCAACACTCGGGCTCCAGCTGAGGAGATGCCCCAGTGGGATGTAGGGGGGCAGCCCTTGGGCAAGATCCTCTCTCTGGACAGGAGAGAGGCCAAGAAAGTGCTGGAGATTTATGTCAAGCGCTCACTGAGCTGCCATGAAAACTCACTGGTGGCCAAAAGAACCCTTCAGGAGGAAGACAGAGGGCGAGGAAGGAGAACAGACGGGCTACAACGGTCAGAAAGTGATTTCTGCACCTACTCATGTGCCAAACCCAGCCCCAGGAAGGACCAGGAGGAGAGACTCAGAGCACCAGACCTGGAGGAGACTTTGGGTGATGACAGCAAAACTCCCCAGGAGGTGCCTAAAGAGGGGCTGAAAGCCAAGAGGAAAAGCACAAAAAACTCTTCCCAGCGCTCGGGTTCAAAACCAGCCTGGCTGAAAGGTTTCCTAAATCTCTTCTTGAAGAAGAGCCCTGAGGAGCAGAAGGAAAACACAGGGCAAAAAGCAAAGGAGAAAGATGCCAAAGCTCTTCAGGGCTCCAAACCAGAAGGAGCCAAAAAACACAGAGTGGACTCCAGCACGTCCCCAGCGTTGGGCAGAGCCCTGAAGAAGAAGCCCAGCCTCAAGAAGGTTTTCTCCCTGAAGAAACACGGGGAGGAGGAGCCGGGATCCGGGCCCAGGAGCAAACGGCCCAGCTGCCTTCCCCTGCGGCATGTCCTGGGCCCAGCCCAGCCAGGTGGGACCCCTGACCCACCCCTGCTGCCCGTGGGACCCCAACCCAACCCTGACCCACTCCTGCTGCCCCTGGGACCCCAGCCCAGCCCTGACCCTGACCCTGCTGCCAGTGAGACCTCAGCCCAGTCCTGACCCACCCCTACTGCCCCTGGGACCCCAGCCCAACTCTGACCCACCTGTGCTGCCAGTGGGACCCCATCCCAACCCTGACCCAGCCCAGCCTGACCCACCCCTGCTGCCAGCAGGACCCCAACCCAGCCCTGACCCACCCCAACCAGGTGGGACCCCAGCCCTGACCCACCCCTGCTGCCAGCAGGACCCTGCTGGGCTTCTCTGGACAAAGCCATGGTGTTCAGTGATGGTTTCTAACCTTTCTAACCCCCTCCCAGAGTTTTGTGGGGCCTGGGATGGGTTTTGGAGACTCCAACCCCATCCTGCTGCCCCAGGAAGGGTTGTTCCGCCCATGCTTAGAGCACAGTCACCCCAAGTCAGTTATAACTTGGGCAGTTATCACCCAAGCATGAGTTTTCCTCCTCTAGCAACCAAGAGTCACAGTCATTTAGTTAAAACCTGCATTTGAGACCTGAGATTAGATCCCAAGCCACTCTAAGGCCAACGTGAAGCTGCTTGCTGTTTGCCTTGGGGCTGGGAGCAGCCAAAGCCCACAGGACACCATCCCCAGCCCAGCCCTTCCCGTGCTAAAACCCTGCCCAGGGGATTCCTGAGGAGCTCTGGTGGATCCAGGGCAGGTCACAGCTGCTCCCTTCACCTTTGGAATGTGCTGATCCGGGGTGGGCACCACTCCCATGGTGGCTTTGCCCTGTCAGTCAATGCTGACAGAACCAATCCTCACTCCTGGCTCTGTGTTTGTGTCCCAGCAGAGGTGGAGCAGCCCGATGGATGCTACACCCAGGTGTCCCAGGAGGTCGTGCAGGGCAGAGAGAACCAGGGGGACACAGCAGGAGAATGTGGGGAGCCCCCAGAGCCCCCCAGCACCGACGGGGTCGGTGAGTGTTGGAAAAAAACGTGGGCAAGGCTTGTTCCCTGCAGAGCCTGCGTGGCATCCACCCCTGCCTCAGGCCTGGTCCTGGGGCTTTGGTGACCCTGAGAGCTGGATGAAGACTTTGTGGGAGATTTTCAGCATCCGGGTTTGACTGGGGGGGGAGGGAGATTCACAGAATCCCAGAATGGGTTTTGGGTTGGAAAGGACTTAAAGAAGGACTTCTTGTTAAAGAACACCCCATTCCAGCCCCCCCTACCATGGGCAGAGACACCTTCCATAAAACACAAAATTCAATGGTAAGAGAGTATTTTTGCTGGCTGAGGGTAACAAGGCATGTGGCAATAGGCTGCAATGGGTTTTGGAAGGATGGAGGTGGATAAACATTGTTCAAGGAATTTTTCATGGATGAGGCTTGGAGAAAGGGCTGGAGATAACCTGGTGTCTCTCTCTACAGATGAAGCCATCAAGAGAATCGTTGCCCTGCTCCGGAGTGCAGGAGATGAGCTGGACAGGGAGGTGAGAGAGCTGTGGACGGCTGGGTGGGGCTGAGGGAATCTGGGCCAAGCTCTGCACTGCTGTAAAATAAATACAGCAACACCATTGATTTTCCTGGAGCAGGAAAACACTCAGAAAAATCAGAAAATTCCAACTTTTAATTCCTTGCCTGGGTGTGATTGTGCCTGGCTGTCTGTCCTCTGCTATCACTGGCTGGGGGTCTGTGTACAAATCACAAATGGGATGGGACTGCTGTGGAACTGCCTTGAGCTGTTTTATTCTCCAGCATCACTCTCATTACATGGTTATGACAATGAGAAGATGCCACCAGCTCACATCCCAGGCAGCAGACAAAGAACTTAATGTTAC
>JAWWMS010000114.1:2369009-2380747 GCA_035048045.1 Chlorospingus semifuscus | reverse complement strand
CCAATCACAGTTCTGCTGTCTCTGAGGCCTGCCTTTTGCAGCTTTCCCAAACCCCTCTGATTTTGTGGATTCCCACACTCTGCCAGCTGCAGTGCTGGTGTGGAGTGAAGGTGTCACCATGAGGGTGGCACTCAGAGCCCTTCCCTCACCATGTGTTTATCTCCCACGCAGGTGAGGGAGGACGCGCGGCTGCAGCTCTTCTTCAGGGACATGTCCTACAGCTCCTTCAAGAACCTGGCTGATGCCTACGTGCAGAGGGAGCTGACAGCCAGCAGCCCCAACGTGAACCCCCAGGAGATCCAGTTTGCCTACACGGTCCATCTCACGGCCACGGTGGCGGGGATCTGCAGCCAGGCAGTGAACAGGATCATGGGCTTCGGCACCCGCTACCTGGACGACTCCTTGGCACCCTACGGCAAAATTCTGCAGGTGAGGAGGAGGAGGGTGAGCCTGGGGCTGAGCTCCCAGCAGCAAGTTCGGGCAAGTTGTGGCTGCCCATCTGTGGAAGTGTTCCAGGACAGGTTGGATGGGGCTTGGAGCAACCTGGGGTTGGTGTCCCTTGTGGAAGGTGTCCCTGCCCATGGCAGAGATGAGCTTTAAAGGTCCCTTGTAGGCACAGAGTTTAGGGTCATTGGGAGTGGGGTTGCCCAGCCTCATCCCCAGTGGGTGCAGCTGTGAGCAGCTGGTGAGCAGCATTGAAAACAATGAGCCATGGAGTGCCCAGGTGTGCTGAGCAACCACAGAGGGAACAGAGGGCACACAGGTGCACTGCATGAACCATGAGGGGGTAAAAGGTTGGGCTAAAGAACAAGAAGAGCAGATGCTTGAAGCCTTCTGACATTGTATGGCGATACTGCGTATTGTGCCTTTCTCAACTGTGACAGTCACTTCCAATCCAAAGCATTCCATGATCCTAAGAATGTTTCCTTGTGTCTCAGCAGAGAGAAAAGCTCAGGACAGACCACTGTGACAGCCCAGACTGACAGCGGGGCCTGTGGTGCCTGGGAAGCCAAGGATGAACGTTTGTGGTGGGAGGACAATCCCTGATGGTGACCTGGATGTGGGGATACCTTCTGAGCTGTGGATCTAAAATCTTTTCAGGAGAACCAGCAACTGTGAAATGCTTGAACCCCACCTGGCTGGGGGCGAAAAGTCAGGAAATCAAACAGAGCCCACATTTCACCCTGTATTTGTATTTTAGCTCCTGCCAAGTGCTTGTGTTGAACCTCAGGGGTTGTTGCTGTTTGTGCATATGTATTTATTTACCTGTTTTTCTAAATGTTTTTGTGAATGTACAACATAATTTTTTTAGTTTCTTCTACCAGCCAAGAATCCAGTTTGAAAAAAAAATTCTAAAACTCAAATAAATTGGTGCCTAAATGCCAGCCAGGCTTGTCTGCTGGGAGTTGTGTTGTAGATGGAATAATGTTTGCTTTGCTCCAGCTGCTGTGGGCTGCTCCTTTCCAGCCAAATTCCAAGTGGCACAGGGGACTCTGAGAGCAGATACACAGTGTTGTCCTGCCATTTTTACAATTTATAGGCCTTCCCTTTCCAGCAGAAGGAGATTTACTACCCAGAGCAGCTTGATCTGACACCAAGAACTGGGTAAAGCTCATTCCCAAGCGGTGCAGGAGCTGAAACATCCTCAGGGACTGAGGGGATTTACAGCTGCTGGGGTCTCACCTATGAGCTCTAAGAAGATGTGAAATGCCAAAGGGATTTAAGCTCTAATCACTGGGAATGTTTCCAGCTAATCCTGGCCCAGAACCCCTAAGCAGGGCCATGGATTAGGGCAGCTCTGGGCCGGGTTGGGGGGTTGCCAGGGCTCGGTGTGGAGCATCTCCTCTGCAAGGGTGGAGCTGGCCTGGGGTGAAGGAGATGAAGTTTTGGGGTTTGCATTGTGCAGGAGGGATGCTCTGGTGGGTTGAAGGTGATGGTGGTGGCAAACAAACATGTGGGTGTGTGTCACTGCCACATTTGGGGTGACAATCACCCATGGGCCACTGGTGACAACCCAGGTCTGCCCAGCACCTCCTCTCCTGGAGGATCTGACCTTCTTGGTCCTTGTAAAACCCAAAGTAAAAGAAAAAAGGGAAGCAGAGCCCTCACAGGACAGAAGCAGCCCTTCCCCACGCAGATCCACATCCCCAAAGCCTTCAGGGCTGTTTGACAGCCACAGGATTGAGTCACCGGCTGCTGAGGGAGGGGGACACCTTGCAGGGCTCCATCTAATTCAGCCTGGGATAATTGGAGTGTGGAAAACATTAAATCCCACTCCTGGCTCCTGCCAACAATGAAAGCAGCGTCAGCACCACGATTCCTTTTGGCTAGGAACCAACCCAGGAGATTTTGCTGTGGGAGAGACTGAAACCGCCCTCGTGTGTTTGCAACAGCCCCGACATTCCCGTTCCCTGCCCAGACCTGTGGGGCTCTGCTGGGCTGGGAACAGGCCTGGGTGAGCTGCTGCAGCTGGGGATGTGCTTACATGGTCACAGGATGCCCCTGTAGCCAAATTTGTTTTGCATCTGAGCTCGTGCTGGGTCAGGGATGGGTTGGGATTTGCATGGAGCAGAAAAGGGCTCTGTCTCCTCATGGACTTCCCAGTGGAAAGTCAAATATACTCTGTCCCAGAGGTTATCATCTTCCATCAGCACGTGGGATGCACCTGCCAGGTGAAACATCAGACAGGGAAACTCCCATTCCCTTCTCCTGTGCCATTCCCAATACCACAGCTGAACCAAACACTCTCCTTCTCTGCTCACTGGACCTTTTCCCACCCATCGGGGCAGCTGTGGTGGGGGAACAAAGACCCAAACCTGCCCAGCCCCTTGCACAAGGGGCTCCTGCTCCCAAAAAACCCAACCCAGTGTGCAGGGATGCTGATCCAGCTGGGCATGGTGCAGCATCCCAGGGCTGGTGGCTTTTGGAGCCCAAGTCCCTTGCTGTGAGTGATTCCAGCACTTTGGATTAATCTCCTGGTTATAAAATTGGGACCTGGCTGCCTGTGACCACTGAAGATATTAAGAAGGTTTTAAAGAAGGGCAAGTTATTAGTCCTGGGGGTTTGAGCTGTTTCCAGCTCTCAGCATTACCTTCATCCTGCCCTAAACACCCCGTGGTGGCTTCCCTGAGCGGAGACAATCGCCTCGCACGAAATCCCCGGCTCACGGCCACCGGCCATCTGGGCATGCAGATGATCCTGCCCGGGCAAAACCCAGCCCTGCACAGCCCCCAGCCCACCAGGGCTCATGGGAGCCGGGGGCTTTCTCCCCAGACTACCCCAGGCTGCTGGGGGATCCTGTGTCCCCGAAGCCGTCAGTCCCCACTAATCCTGTTTGGAGTGCTGAGGCGGGGGGAGAGCAGCTTAGACAATCAGCCCGGCACTTAATGAGCCAATTAATGCAAAATTTGCTGTCACTAAGAGGATGATGACAAGGTTTCATCTCACGGGAGCATGGAACTGAGCCAGGCAGGATGACGTCTCCTGGATGCTGTTCTGGGCTGGGGTGCAGGGGGGACTGGGCACCTTGGCCCTGCTGGAGAAGCCCCCGTGACTGAGTGCAGGACAAAGCTGTGTGTGGACAGAGGAGTGTGTTCCCACAGCTCCCATGGGATCATTTATACCTTTCCCAAACCTTGGCTGTCACAGACATCTTTTATGAGAAATGCTTTCCTTAGGATTTTTCCTGATGAGAAGCTGAGAGGCCTCAGGAACAAAATGTAAACACTGATTATCTGCTGCTGCGGAATGCAACAGGTTTGCATTGATTAATGTTTACATACAGGGTTTTGATTGGCCCTTGTTAGTTGTTTCTAATTAATGGCCAATCGCAGCCCAGTTGGCTCAGAGAGTCTGAGCCACAAACCTTTGTTATCATTCCTTCTTTTTCTATTCTTAGCCAGCCTTCTGAAGAAATCCTTTCTTCTATTCTTTTAGTATAGTTTTAATGTAATATATATCATCAAATAATAAATCAAGCCTTCTGGAACATGGAGTCAGATCCTCATCCCTTCCCTCATCCTGGGACCCCTGTGAACAGGGTCACACCTTGGCAGTCAGGGCTGGGCAGGGCCGAGGAGGTGCAAGGGCTGAGTGAAGCAGGAGCATCCTACAGCTCTTTATGCAGAGCCTGGTGGAGTCCCTGGGGGCCTGAGGCAAACAATAGGAACAGTTAATGCACAGGGAACATGGGAACAACTCATTCCAACAGTTAATGCACAGGGAACATGGGAACAACTCATTCCAGCACACAAACCCTCTGCACTTCCAGTGCCCTGGCGTGTCTGGACCAGTCACAGCAACAGGTGATAGTTTTGTCCTTCATGAACTTGCCAGTGCTGGAAGAAAACCCTTTAAATGAAGGGTTTTGCTTTGCCAAGGGCTGGAGGAACCAGTGGCATGAATCACACAGATCAAAGCTTTGATATCTCCAGGAGGCTGGTGCAGAAGCTGGGGTGTGTGGGAGACTCACCCAGCAAGGGGATCATGAGAAACATCAGGCACTGGAAAGACAAGAAATTAGGGGCTCCAGTAAGGCTGTGGATCTAGAAGCCCTGATTCAGGCATTTGTTCACCTCCAGGATAATCCCATTCATTATTAAATATATCTTGGAACTGGCAACCTCCTTCTGTGTGTCCTGACATGCAGGGAGCACCAGAGACCAGCCCTGGCCATACTGTGACATTTACCTGGGGGGTTCCTGGCAATGTCCACCTGCTGCTCCTGGTGACATTTCAACCCAGGGATATTTTGCATGTCAACGTGGGGGACTCTGCTCCAATTCCTGTCTTGGAGACACAGTCATGGCTGGGGAAGGCAGGGAAAAATGTATGAAAATTTGGGGTGAAACAGCACTGCAAAGGTGGTATCAGGATGCTGGGACCATGCTGTACTGTGCTGGCCAGGCTGATGCATGGACACAGGGAAGGAGAGCCTTGTTCCTTACCCACATGTTGTGTTGTATACACAGCCCAAATTCTAACCCACAGAATGTCTCCTCTCAGTGAGCAGCTCTATGGATTTGGACAACAGAAACGACACAATATTTACCAGTACTTAATAAATACATCTGTTAAAATGGCAATTTTTGTTCTGTATGTTGGCAGCAGCATTGGATCATTAGAAAAGACAAGAAATCTATGGCATTTCTCCCTGGTTTTATAACTATCCCCCAGGCAATGCAGACAGTTCAAAGGCAGTTTGATTCTGGTACTATAACCACAGGTTTGGGCAAGGTGGTGCTGCTGTAGGGCCTTATTGAGAGGGGAGAGAAAAGCAAATCCAGGTCTTTGGTTTTTTCCTGATGCAAACAATATCCAAGGGTCAGGCAAGGGCAAAACCCTTCCAACAGGGAGCAAATTTAAGGAATATTTCCAAACCTAACCCGACGTAACGCCCTGCATCCACCCCTTGTGTAACACCCTCTGGCTTTAAGTGTCTTATACAAGCCTTTACTCACTCAGTACTGAGCTGTGCCTAAGCTGGGATTGATGGAGAATCCAATTTAGGAAAACACCCTTTGATGAAGAAAGGATAAAGCAAAGAGGAATTTTTGCACGGATGTTCCCAAGTGTGACGGGCACAACAACACCAGGATCCTCTCTGGGAGGACTCCTGGGGCACTGCAGACCTGTTGGCATGAGAGGGGAGCCTTGATTCAGCCCTGAGCATCCCAGCTGGCTGTGGCTGAGGATTATAAGAGCTGTTTTGATCAGGGGAAAATTTCTGTTTTTAGCACAGGCAGCAATTAAAATAGCTCGCGAATCTCAACGCCTCGGGGAGCTGTCATAAAAGGAGGCAGAAAATCCATCTTCTGGACTCCTCTGCAGCTTGAGATGAGCCTGGAGGCAGCAGAGCAGAAGACAGCCTGAGGTTCACCTGGTGATAAAGGACAACCCCAAGACCTCGAGCCAGATCCACTGCTGTGATCCCGAGATGGCTGTGGAGGACCTCCGGGCTTCCAGCACCCCTTTCTCGCTCTCCTTTTCGGGCAGTGGCTTCCTGGCCCTGTACCAGGTTGGGGTGGTGCAGTCCCTGCTGGAGTTGGCTCCTGAGCTCCTCAAGTCTGCCTGCAAGGTCTACGGCTCCTCGGCTGGGTCGATCATCGCTGCTGCCGTCGTGTGCGGCATCGGCCTCGGTAAGAACACCCCGGCCTTGAGTCCTTCCAGGAGCTCTTCTGCTCCATGAACCCTGGGGAGATGCCTCGGGGTGCTGGGGGGTGGTGGGGCTGGTGGAGCTCTCCTTGCTCAGCAGGCATTACAGAAAGCCAAGGTGTTGCCACCTTGGCAGGCAGCACGGTGCAGTTTTGGGAGGTGCGAGCTGAGAAAGCCGGTTCTGACAGCCCGCGTGTTCCCTGGCTCAGTGGGCAGAAATTACAGGGGGAAGTCTGGATGTACCTGGCATTCCATATCCCACATTCCACTGGCTCCTTTTCCTGCTCCTGCTGGAGGAGCAGATCTCCTGCCCTTCTGCTCTGAGGTCTGAGGGGTGCTGAGGTGTGTCCCAAAGGCAGTCTGTGCAGCCCCAGGGGCTGGATTTACCCATGTAAAACTCTCTTTTCCCTATGGATCAGGTTTCTTGGGATGTGTAGCTATGAAGGGACACGAGTGGCTGTCACACAGGTATCTATAGAGCTGGCAGCCTTGTTTGCATGCCACTTTGGCTGATCCCACTCAGCCTTCCCAGAACAATCAGGGATGTTGTGTGATTCCCAGCTCCAGGTGCACCTTTCCCTGTTGCTCCTGCAGGACATTCCTGGAAAAACAGCAGCCTGCTCCAGCCCAGGGCTGGAATTTCTCTTATTGCTGCTAAAGGGGTTTTCCTCTGACCCTCTTTCAACCATGTGGAAACAGGCCCCTCTAGCAATAAGATCCTCTATGTGTAGAATTAATTCAGAGTAGTTAATCCACTTTTAATAATCACATCCTCCCATATTTCCAATTAGTGCCCATGTGTAAACAAGTGTACACAAGACTTAAGGCTCTAAAGCCTGATCCAAGTTCTGGTTCTAGCAATGGGGACATTTAGGAGGAGCAGAAGGTTTTGGGGACCAAATAATGATGGAGGAAGCTGGGAGGAAACATACAGTTCTTGAAACCTCTGGTGGATGCTGGAACTGTTCTTCTGCAGCTAAAAATAATTCAAAACATTGGCAAATATGTTTAGACAAGGCAGAAAGGAACATTTCTTCCCACACGGGGATGAACTCCTCCACAAATAAGCAAGGGCCCCAAAATTTCTGGTTCCTCCTGCTGCTGTAATAGATGGAGCTGGGGCTGTCCAGCAGTAAAAATACATTCAGCAGCTGCTCTTGCTGGGGGCACCAGTCCTGAACTGGGCATCTGCTTCCCTGGAGGTGGAAGGCAGCATCCACTTAGAGGGGCTGAGATGATCTTGTGCCCAAAATATCTTCCCCAAAGGAAGGAAAGACTCTTTGGATAGTGATAACTCTGGTCAGATTTCTAACAAGGAAAATGAATGTGGCACAAGCTCTGTCATAGTCATAATGAGGATGACTGGGTCACAAAGGTGAAAGGCGTGTTTGGTGTCCCACAGTGGCTGCATGCAGGTGCCCGTCCCCTGCCCTGGGCTGCCTGAGGAGCTCTGAGCTCCCAGAGCCAGGCTGTCCTCTGTGACCCCGCCAGCCACCTCGTGGGGACATGCTTGTCACCCGGCTGGTGCAGGCAGGGACAGTCACATTGCTGCCAGGCGCATCCTTCACTTGCTCTGCAAAGCTGGGCTCAGTTCTCAACTCTTACCCAGCAGCTTGTGGGCAGTTTTATCACGTTTTTCCCCATTTCCAGGACACAGAGCAGCCAGACAGAGACCTGGTAATGCCCCACCTCCCTGGAGGTCTGGCTCAGCATCCCCTCTGTGCAAACCCTCCCCATGTTAATCGTGGCCCCGTGTGGCCTCAGCATCTGCTCAAACACACATAACCCCTCTTAATGCCTGTGTGGCTCCAGTTGCCCTCAGGACACTGCACCTAATCCGTCTGTCCGTCCACACAATCCCATGAGACTGCACGGAAACCTCTGCCCCTGCAAAGCCTTGGTGCTGAGCCAGGCCCGTGTCCTCGTGCTGGTGCAGGGTCCCACCCTGGGTGCAAGGACAACTCTTTGCAGCTTTGGTGCTGGACAAGCTGTCACTGCAAGGGTTTAACCCCGCAGGTGGGGTGTTCCCCAGGTGAGATCTCCATGTCAGCAAAGGAACTAAATTCCCTCTATGGGATCAGGCTGCCTGCAGAGTTTGCTGCACTCCTCTTCCTCTCCATCACTTTAAAACCTGGAGTCTCCTGAGCCCTCAGATGGGGCTCCAGGGCTCTGCTCCTTTAACCCAGCTCCTGGGATGTGCAGACACATGTCATGGCTATTAACACCTCCCCTGAACTCAGGTGAGCCAGGAATCCCAGCAATGTGGAGCCAGGACGCCTGGCTTGCAGGAAAGCCCTGTGAAGAAGAGGTGCCCCTCATGGTCACCCAGGAGCCAGCCCAGCTCCCTGTAAAGCTGGGGCTGCCCACGTGGAAAAACAGAGGCGGAAAGCAGGAATGTGTTGTGCAAATCAGGTTGTCATGGATAAATCAGTGTCCCCCTTCCTGGGGCTCTCTGGAGCCTTTCCCTAACCCTGACCAGGAACTTCTTGAGGCCCCATCTCTGGTGCAGGTGGGATCACACAAAGACATGATGTCCTTTGAGGACATTATGGGGGTCATAAGGAGGTCATGCCCCTCTTTCTGCCCTGCCTCAACGCCCCCCACTGTAGCAGCACTATCATCCTTTATTTGTGAGGAGTGTTAAAAATAGGATTTAAAATATAACTGTTAGTGCAGCAGGCATATTGACCTTCTCATCTTCTTTCAGATGACCTCAAGGAGTTTTTCTTTGCACTGGCAACAGAAGTCAGGAAAACCATCCTGGGCCCCCTGTCTCCCAAGTGCAGCTTGCTGGCCAATCTCAAGACTGTCCTGCAGCGGATGCTGCCGGAGGATTCCTACCTGCTGGCCTCAGGGAGGCTGCACATCTCTCTGACACGGGTGGTGGATGGCCAGAACGTCATGGCCTCGGAGTTCAGCTCCAAGGAGGAGCTCATTCAGGTACACAGACCTGAATATGGACATGTCCCAAGTGCTGGTGGCTTTAACTGCACTTTTTCTACCTGAGATGGGGAGAGATTCAGGAGGCTCTGCCACAGCCGTGGTCCCACCACAGTGGGCTCCACGAGCCTGAGGGTGGGGAGGAAGGTTTGAGTTCCAGGATCAGATGGAACAAATCATGCTAAAAAAGGCAGCAGGTTTGTTTCCAGCCTCACAGAGCTGATGTTGGGGCTCTAATAGTGACTTTGCAGAGCCCTGTCAGTGCTGATGTGACCTCTCAGCTCTCCCTACAGATCTCTCCTCAGCCATCTGGCAATGGTTTCCTTGCTGCCTCAGCACCTTCCTGGGAGGAAAGAGCTGGACAAAGCTGCTGCTGAACAACAAGCAGCTCATTAACCAGTAAATTATCTGCTGGGGAGAGAATCCCAGAGTAAAGTCCTAACAGAGCTGACACTGAGTTCCTGTGCCCCTTGTCCCAGGGAGACAGTAGAGGATGGCAGCACCATGGAGATGTTGGAGTTCACCCCATGGTGCCTCCTCTAGGTAGCCCAGGAGCCTGGGGGCTCATTCCCAGCTGATGAGATTGGGTGGGAAATGATTCCAAATGTCCCAGAAGTGGCTTTACCACTGACAAATCCCAGCAGGGTGAGGATACCTTGTGAGGGTGTCTTGCTTTTGTCCAAAAACCTGCAAAGATGGAAACTGGCCCCAAAGCTTCAGCTTGCTACCATCAAAGGGCAGTGTTGGACACGGACATGTAGATTTACAACTATTAATTCTGGCAGCTATAAAATTAAAAAATGAAGTGTTGTGCCCTCCTCCAGAGAAGTGTTTCCACTTCAGTGAAATTAGATGTTTTCCCTTTCTTGAAGCCTTTCTTGCCACAGTCCCCAGCAAAGTCCAGGTGGCACCAACAGCCTGGTTCCAGACTTTGTCAAGGCTGAATTTTCAGGAACCATGTCAACAGCTTTTCTCCAGAAGAACTTTGACAGGAACGTTAACTTCTGCACTCCCTCTCCTCCCCAGGCTCTCCTTTGCAGCTGCTTTCTTCCAATTTACTGTGGATTCATCCCTCCGTCCTACCGAGGAGTGGTGAGTGATATTTCCACTAAAACACACACTCCCAGCAGGGTGTTCTTGGTTTGAACTTTACACTCCTCTGTAAAGGAGGAATATACAGAACAGGGAGGGATAGGTGCGTCCAGGCTTTTCCTTTAGTTGATGGAGGACCATGAAGCCCATCAGCTTATTCTTCACCACATCCTAAGATGACAGCTGGGTGGAATTGCCATCTGGAGAGCCCTCTCCTGCTTTGCCCATGGACAGAGTGTGGATGACCTTGCAGATCTCTGAGTGAGATAAGAGGACGCCCACAGTGGGGACTTTGAGACACAATCCAGCTATCCTGGGCAGGGCCTGGCTGCAGGGCAGGTTCATCCCTCGGCTCAGGTGCTGACTTGCACAGCTGAGACATCCACAGTTCGTGGGAGGATCCTCCCCCAGCCCTGAGCATTTCCATGCTCTGCCTGTCTGAGGGAGGGAAGGAGGAGCTCGGCAGTGTTTTCCAGTGGCAGTGTTTTCCAGTGTTTTCTGGGCAACATATGCAGGGCCTCACCATCCTCACAGGAAAAGATTTCTTCCCAATATTCCATTTAACCCTAATGGCAGTGAGAAGCCATTGCCCCTTGTCCTGTCACTCCAACTCTCTTGGTGCCCCTTCAGAGTGTCTAAGGTCCCTGGAAATGTTCAAGGCCAGGTTGGACGTGGCTTGGAGCAACCTTGGATAGTGGAAGGTGTCCCTGCCCATGGCAGGGAGTGGAAAGAAATGAGCTTTAAGGTCCCTTCCAACCCAACCCATCCCCAGGTCTGTAATTGCTCTGTGAGGCCTCTCTACACTTATTTCAACAACATTTAATTCCATCAGCTGCGACTTCCAATCCCACTAAGGGAGGTGGTAAATCCAGATTCCTTTTGGAATAGAGCAATTGACATTTTCCTTGCCCAGTATGTAATCCCTCATGAATCTGCAGGCAGTTATTTAACATGAGGGCCCTGCTGCTCGAGCTCAGGACTTGAAAAGTTATACAACACTGTGCGTTCAGTGATGTCTGAATTGGCTCTTGACTGCCAAAAATTGTTGTACAAAGCCTTGTGAATGAAAATAATTATACTTCCATTTTAATAACTGCTGTGGATTACAGACCTGGTCGAGGAGCTGGCTGGGTGCCACAGGCAGGGCAGGGGAAGGAGCTGGCAAAGGCATAAAGAGCACAGGTGGGACAAGACGCTGTTGGAAGTGGGAAGGGAAGACAAGCTGGGATGGGCTCACGACAGGAGTGTCACCTGTGCAGCTGCTGGCTCAACTCAGTGACACTGCAAAGGCCCCCAGAGCAAACCCTCCCTCTGTGGTGATGTTCGCAGGGGTCCCAGGACGAGATGAGAATCTTGACTCTGTGTTTCAGAAGGCTGATTTATTATTTTATGATATATATTATATTAAAGGAAATTATGTATATCTATATGATATATGAGATATGAGATATGAGATATGAGATATGAGATATGAGATTATATGATATATGATATATGATATATGATATATACTAATATATGTATTACATTATATCATGTTACATTACGTTATA
>JAWWMS010000114.1:2330438-2352748 GCA_035048045.1 Chlorospingus semifuscus | reverse complement strand
CCAGAGTCTGCCACAGCTGATCTGAGCACCTTGGGCCAGGGCCTGCCCACCCTCCCAGGGAAGAATTCCTTCCCAATAGCCCATCTATCCCTGCCCTCTGGCAGTGGGCAGCCACTGACCCTTGTCCTGTCCCTGCAGTTCCTGATGAGGGGTCCCTCTCCAGCTTCTCTGTTGCCCCTTCAGCTCCTGGAAGGGGCTGTGAGGTGTCCATCCAACCTTCTCTTCTCCTGGCTGAACAGCACCAACTTTCTCAGCCTGTCTCCATAGGAGAGGTGCTCCAGTCCCCTTGTAACTTTTTAAGGGCCATTTTGACAGATCCCGTTTGCTTTGGATCCTGTGTGTTCCTGTCTTTGAACCATCCTGGATGGATTTACGCCTAAGGCAGTCTGCTCAAATCCAGCTGTTCCTGCCACAGGGCAAAGTGGAAGGCTCAGAGAAACTCAGGCCTCCCCAGGCAGGGACAATCAGCCCATCATCTGCTTTTGCACCTCTGCTCCCTCCCACTTATCCAACAGCTCCTTCTCCAGGCTGCTGCAAGCACCATCCCCACCTCCAAGCAGGATACTACCATTTCAGTCAGACTGAGGCAGTTACCCTATGGAAATGAGCATTTGAATCCTCCAAAGAAAATTCTCATCTAGGAATTGGACCTCCAAATCCATTAAAAGCATCTGGAAACCTCAGCCACAAACAGGAGCACAGTTTGAACTGCCCAGTGTATCTCACCTGCCCCATGTGGTGCTTGATCACAAAAAATTGTAAAACGTTGAGAACTTTAGGAAAAATCAATCTGCAAGGAGCCCCCAAGTTAAAATAGTCTCAGAGCAGGATCCTCCTGCTCCAAAACTTCTTGCAGGAATGAGGAAGAAATAAATATTTACACAATTCAGTATTCCGATCAGCTGGGTTTTGCTTTATTAATCTCTCATCTTTTCAAGCAAGCAGAGCAGGTGCTGTCTCCTCTTGGAGACATGAGCTTGGAGCTAATGGCAATGGAGGCTTTGCCAGAGGCAGTGGCTAGAGGCAAAGTTTGGAATAGACTGGAATCATCTTGTGCAGGACCTTGGGTCACCTTAAGGAAGTAAAGTGGGAAGCCCTGCTGCACGCAGTGGGGATAGAAGCAGCCTGGAATGTCTCCTCTAGGGATGGCTCATGGGAATCATGTGGGAGCTGTGGCCCTGCCTGTGCTGAGACATTGCTGGCACAGTCCATGTGCTCCTCGGGGCAGGTCAGGCTCAGCCTTCAGGCTGGGTTCCAAGTTGCTCATTGCCTTTTGAAAGCAGAAACTGGGGCCAAAGGCAGCAGCGGGCTCAGAAATGCTCTTCAGCCTGGCCCTAAAGGGAAGAAAACCATGTTGGTCAATCTGACAGACACCTCTGGCAGTTCCTGTGGGACAAAGTGGATTCCAGTCAGAGGTGCTTCCCTTCCTCCTGTTGTCTACAGGGCAGCTGGTTTTGGTATCCTCAAAGTATTACCCCTGTAGTGCTGTCCTGTTGCTTGTCTCATTTGGCTTCAAACTCATCAGAAATGTGAAGCCTGAGGTGGATGGGATGAGAGTCTGGAGACAAGCCAAGACAGCAGAGCTCTTCCCTCTGGAGCGGGATCCCACTGCAGGTCTAGAGGGAAGAGTCCTTGAGTGTGATGCGTGAAACTGAGCGCAGCAAAGCCAAGCACGTGCCCAGTCCTGCCTGTGGATCTGGCTGTGGGCTGCAGGTGCTTTATGCCAGCCTCTGTTTCCAGTCTGGGCACTAAGGAGGGTGCAATTCCTTGTGCAGTTGTCCTGCTGGGCACACGGATAAGTGGCAAGTGCATGTGGATAAGCTGCTATTGCAGCCTGAGCCTCGTGGGATTGCAGGCTGCAGACACTTGTCCAGGAAATCAAGTACAAGTTGCTCCCCAGTTTATCCCCCTGCTGCTGTGGTAGCATCACTGATGTTCTGGCATTGCACAGAGAAAGAGTGCAAGAGCCTTTTCCTGGCCTTGATCAGTAGGCCTTTTGCTTTTCCTTCCCAGAACTGGAAAATCTGATGTGCTTCTGCTCTGGAGATGGAGAGCCTGGACTCACCCCTTGATTGCTCTCTGGCCTAACAAATGAGTCTTGGCTCCTCCCACAGGAGGAATTTTTCTCCTGAGAATGGTCAAAAACATTGCGGCCCAGCTGCACAGCAGAGGCAGAGATTCCTGATAGCCCAGAGCTGCCCAACTCCCAAAGAAACCTCATTTCTATCTTGTTGCTTCCACAAGCTGCTCAAAGCTCAGAGTGATGGAGCCTTTAAAAAAGCCACCAGGGAAGCAACTTCTACAGCCTAACACTGTGTCCTGCGTTTCTTAGTGGGTTAGGAGTTGGTTTATTCTCAAAGGAAGTATCTTTCTTGCTTCCATTTTGTGTTTTCCATACTTTTCTTTTTAGATCTGGAATGGTAATGGTCCTAGTCTTTCCCCTTTATATTTCTCATTTCTTCTAGACCTTCTAGATATAGCACATTGTGTCTTTCATCACTTTTCATTTAATTCATGTGGCTCCATTTAAAATAATTGTCCTGTTGAAAAAGCTGTGTAATTTTACTTAATCTGATCAATTGTGAAATGTTGAAAGATTCATAAGGAAAGAGAAAATAAAGATTAAAATTGAAAGAAAGACTGCATTTTATCAGATACTTCTTTGTATTTTTTAGTAATAACAAATCGCAAACTGAAATGGGGGATTCACTGGTTTTCCATGCAAAAAAATGGGAGCGGCATTATTTGGAATATGATTGCAGAAAATGATCAGTTTTGTATTTAAACCTGCTTTGTGTTGCTTGAAAATGATATAGCAAGATGTTTACCTGCAGCTCTCATATGCTTTCCTTGCATTAAGTATTTCTTTGGCTGCATGGAGAGTTCCTAAGGAGAAGTTTGGATTTGTCTGGCACAGCCAAGGCAGCCTGAACCCTTGAGACACCCCTGCTGAAGGGAGGTGTGGGCAGGACCTGTTCTTACCTCACTGGGTGAGTGAACACATGGCATTCTGCATGGAAAGAGCTCCTTCTCCACGGAGCCCTTCTGAGCCAGCCACCAAGGAAGTCCTCAATGCTGACCCAAATCGAGGGTGAGGGCTCAGTGTGAGGCCTCACTTGTAATCCCTGACCTGAGAGGGAACTTTCTCCCATTGCTGATGTTCTCACCTGCCCCAGAGCCTCTCTGGGCACTGACAGCCCTGGGCAAGTGTCACATGAAAATTGATGGGGTGAAGGAAGTGCTGGTTCTTTACCTTCCTGGGGGTGGGGAAGGTGGTGTGGGGCTTCCTATTCCTCTTCATCCGCTGCCTTGTTGATCCCTGGATTCTTTGTGGTGTCCTCCTCATGATCTGTGGCTCTGGAGTGAAGACCCCTGAGTCGTGGCTTCAGATGCAGGGTTTCCTCCTGGGCCAAGGAAAGTGTGAAGCCCTCAAAGTAATTCACCTGGAAATCCCCTGGTGGGAAGAGATTGCAGCTCTCACTGCTCGTTGCTCACCTGCCAGGTCTGCAGCCGTGTGAGGCATGACCTGGGCTGAGTGGAAATCAGGGACACCAATGACCCCAGGGCTCAGGGATCACCAAACATTGCTGCTCTGTGCATCAGGGGCTGATCAAACACCACACAGGGCACCTGAGCCTGTGCTTGTGTCTAGAGGTCCTGGGACCTGTGTTCCCTGGGAAAAAGCTCTGTCATGCCCAGTGTGGCAGAGAAGAGGGGAGTGTGGCTCCAGAGGCAGCTTCAGGAGCCACCAGGACTCAGGGAATCGTGGCAGTGCCAGGAGTGCAGGCATTTCTCAGCCCCAGTCACTCTGGGGCAGCATCTCTTTCCTTGTGTCAGTGCACCAAGGATGTAAGGGAAGCCCCCAAGCTCCCTGTCCCCTCTTGCAGTCACTTACTCAGACGTTTTAGGAAGGAGATCGTGTCCTGGTAGCCCTGGATATAAAACTGGTCCATGACCTGTGAGGGGAGGTGGCAGTCAGGGCAGCTGGGCTGCTGCAGGGGGCTCATGGCTCAGGCTACCTGCAGGAGCTGCTCACCTGACGAGTGGGAACCTGAAAAACGTACAATAAGCGGCAAATATTCATTTTTGAGATCTGGAAGATAGAATCAGAGAGCTGGAAAGTCAGGAAGGCAGCGGGGCCATCCTTGGGGCAGATGTCGTATTCGCCGGCGAAGGCAGAGATGGTGATGGTGCTGCGGGACACGAAGTCGGCTCTCCACATGGCCAGCTCCCCGTCCACGTAGCGCTGGCAGGCAGAACAGGGAGCCCTGAGCCTTCCCAGGGCTGTTCACACGGGCAGACGGGGGCCTTGTTCCCCAGGCAGGCCCACACCAGGCTGAGGTTCAGGGTTCCCACAGATCCCCTTCAGGGAACTGCCCCACCCGCTGCTCCCCTGCTCCAGGTGCACACCCGCCCCTCTCCCTTCCCCCCAAAAAGCTGCTGCAATGAAACTGGGAGCAAAGTGGAGCAGAAGGGAGCTGAGGAAAGCCCAGGGACAGGGAAAATGGACAACTCAGTGAGAAGCTCAGTCCTGTCTGCAGTGAGGTCAGATTTTGGGGCCCTCTTCTTCCCCTCTGCAGACGCTGGTGGCAAACCCAGGTAGCAATATCCTAAATGCCAGCTGTGGAGAAAGGACAGAGGCTGCAGGGGCCCTGGCCTGAGCTGGGACAGGGTCTCCAGACCACAAAGCTACTCACCACCCCACGGAACTTTGGAGGGAAAACCCCAAAATACAGCGGGATGAAGCAACTGCATGTCACAGCCTGTGGGTGAGATGGGAAGGACAGAGGTGAGCAAAGAGCCACAGAAACTGTTACCTTTGGGAGGGGTGGCTCATCTGTGTGTGCCAAAACAGAGTCCCTCAGCTGGGTTATTGGGCACCACTGACTAATGGGCACCAGACCCTCTCTGATACCCACAGCCAGGGCAGAGAAGTAGGAAGGGAACCTGTGAAATGCCTCAAATTGCTCTCTGCATGTTCAGGATAATTCAGACAGCAATCAAAATATCTGGTATTGTAATATTATTTTAGCTTGTCTGTATTCAGACGGTGGCAAGGATGGAAATCATGGCATGTACTAGAGTGGACCAGGGCCTGTTAGGATAATGCATTGGGTAATGATTCCTAACTACAAGGGGGATGATTTAGATATTTGGAAGATATTTTTTACCATGAGAATGTTGAGGCTCTGCAGAAGTTGCCCAGAGAAGCTGTGGCTGCCCCATCCCTGGAAACATGCAAGGCCAGGTTGGGTGGGGCTTGAGACCAACCTGGGACAGTGGAAGGTGTCCCTGGCCATGACAGAGTGGAAGTGGATGAGCTTTAAGGTCCCATCCCACCCAAACCATTTGGTGATTTTGTGCTGTGGGCCATGGCCAGGCAGCAAATGTCACCCAGCTCCTCCCTCACGGGGTGGCTGTGGCTGCTCCCACCTGAATCAGCTCCTCCTTTGAGGCAAACTCAGACACTGTCACACTTCTCCAGTCGTGCAGGCGGGTGAGGATGATGTGCAGCTTTCCAGACACCAGCTCGTGGGCATTCGGAGGCAGGAATTTGTCTAAGGTCTCCCGTAAGAGTCTAGGTACCCTTCCTCCATAGACCAGCCCCCAGAGAGAGATTTTCAAATGACTGAAGAAGTACTCAATTATCTCATCTGAAGCAAAGCAAACCAAACCAATCATTCTCATTCCTTATATTGTTATTTACGTACTTTCTGAGCTACACTTCCACCTGGGAATGGATGGGGTATTCTACTCGGCTGCTAAATGCTCATTTAGAGCCATTGTGTTTCATCAAGGCTGAAGCTCCAATGAGTGGAACCAAGTTTTCCAAGGACTTCCAATATTGCGGGAGGCAGAAGTATTTGTTTTCTTTTCCCATTTCTTCCCATTTTCTGCACAAGGCATCTTAAAAGTTGTTGGACATGTGGGAGAAAATTGAGAGGAAGCTTTTGTATAATATTTCCTGTTGTTAGCTCTGCCGTCTATCCCATGCTAATATGTTTACTTCCCCCTCATTTGTTTTGGGAATCTGCCAGCAGTCCCAAATGCTTTATTACGGAGAGCACCTCTCTTTCTTTTATTGGATATGCTTGACTTGAATTCCAGTTAATAAGATGCCATGACTGTTATCCATGTGCTACCTAATTTACCCATGTTTTCCACTCTTCAAGAAGCCAATAAAGTAAAAACCTGAGGAATTAACCACTGATAATGAAACAAAAATATTAGCAGCTCTAAAATTCCCCGGTATTCCATCTTTTAGATACAAAATAAGTAGAAATCTGTCACCCTTACCCACATCACATCCACACAATGCTGCTGTAGCTACAATAGATCCTGAAGATGCTCCATAGATCCTGTATGCAGATTTCATTATGTCAGGAGACGATTCCTGCAAAGCAGATAACACTCCAGCTTGGTATACAATCATGAAGCTACATCCTCTAAACAGTATAGAGTAAGGTCTTCCCTCTTTTCCACTTATTTCCAGCATCTCTGCTAACTGCAAGCACCCCAACAACAAGAAAACAGCTGCCCAACAGCTTCAATCGGTTTTCCAGAGCCAGGCAAACCTCAGCTGTGTTTCTCTTTCCAACCTCACTCTCACAGTCTTATATGCCTCAGTTTGGCATAAATCTCTGAGCCAAAGGTCCAGTGAAATGGCAGCAGTGGGCTGAAGTGGATGATGTGATGTCCTAATGCTCATTAAAATAAGATTACTGCAATGCAGGGTGTGTGAGGTGAACACTGGCAGCCCCAGGCGATGGGGACAGCCACATGTCACACTGATGTGTTGGGGGAGCAGCCCAAGGGTCCGGAGGGCCCCAGGACTGAGTCTCTGGGAGGGAAAAGCTGCTTCCCAAAGTGCTGAACTGCTTCAGTGATACATTGGGGTTCCAGCCTAAAATTCCAGCCTCTTGGGCAGTAGAAACCTGCAAATATTCCCTGGTACAAAAGAGTCTTGCAAGCTGTGCTCCAAACTCTCTTGCCCCATTTGCAGCAGGTTGCCAAACCCCATCACAGGGATTGGAGAAGGTGGCTGGATTACTAGAGAAATCACGAGAGTATTTGGAGCAGGTGATTGGGATACTAAATAAATCACAACCTAAGTTGTGTTCCTTCTTTCACAATTTCAGGGAGTGAGTTTGCTTACAAAAGGGTAAAATTACAGAGTCCAGGTAATAACTTGTGCTTTCACCTGCCTCCTGCATGGCTGAGGTAACAGTAGAACTAGAAGTCAGTAAAGAAGGAAAGAAGGGGAAAAAAATCTGACAAATGGAGGGATTTATTGGTTATCCATGTAGAAATGCAAAGCCTTCTTAGCTTTGCAGCTGGGGGAGCCATTGGGAAGCTGCTAGCAGGAAAAGCAGTGCTGAGAGCTGGGCAAGGCAGAGGCGAGTGGCCAGCACAGACAATAACAACTTGGACACTCCTCTTCTGATATACATGGAAATCTACTCAACATCCTCAGGTAAAATGCTTCCAAAGCCACCAGGAGATGCTTCTCTCCCACGTGCCGTGTGCTGGGGCAGTGCTGGAGGGATTTGGATGGAGCCCTGATCTCTGTGAGGGGCTGCAAAACAGCCCTGAGGGTGACAGAGCAGCTGTGCTGGACATGCTGGGGCTGGCAGGGCTGTGGGCTCCACTGAGCCCAAAGCATCAGCCCAGGGTCAATCCAGCCCCAATTCCACATGGCAGTAGTGCAGCCAAGGCACTGAACTCCTTCACACACCTTGCAGGTCCTGCTGCTGAGCAGCACAATAAAACTGAAGACACGAGACAAGAGGAAGAAATATATTCCATGCCTAATCAAGAGGACAAATGCACTGAAAACAATTTCCCAGCTCCTCTTTAGTGCAAGGATCCTCTCAGAATTGACAGCAAAGAGAAGAGTCAACTTCAGGAGCAGCTTCTGGTGCAGGAGGGAAGTGGCATTTGGAAAGCATGGGTGAGGCACACAAAGCTCTTGAGCTTAAGGACAACCTTTATGCCCACTTGCATGGCTTGGGGAAAATACCAGAGGCAGTCTTGTAGAAGCAGCAGCATTGCCAGTGCTTCAAGCCTTTGGTTCAAGCTTCCTGCCCTCAGTCAGCAGCATGAGAAGGAACTAGAAATGTGACACATTATTGCACTGCTTTCCAAATCCAGCTCTGGCATTCCAATCCCAAACCAAACCCATGGATCACACCACACAGGCCATGTTTTACTCTTAGTTGCACCTGTGTAATATTGAGATAGTTTGTAAATCCCTTTGTTTTACCTTCTTACCCAATCTTGCAGCACCAAGAAGTAAAGAATGTTTATTGTGGAACAGCAGAGGGAAGCCAAGAGTGCACCTGTTTATTCCGTCCTAGCGGGTAGTGCCATGGACTGTCCCTGGTGTCTTTGGAAAGGAGCAAGGAGTTAGGAAAAATGTATTTGGGTGCAGTTTGTGTCAGAGTGAGGTAGCCAGGGCTCCAAAAAGATGGGGCTTGGAAAGAAGCAATGCAGGTGATGTGAGTAGGAGTAAGCCAGGTGGCATAAACAGTGCTTGCGAAATGCCGCTGTGAAATACAGAAGGTGTTTCTTGTCCCCTCTGTGCCCTGCCCCAGGATGGGACAGAGGCTGTGTGTGTCCCTGAGTGCTGCCCTGTGTTTTAAGTCTGTTGTTTTACCAGGCCAAACACCCTTTTGGCATTTGGCATTTCCCCATCACCGGGTCAGAAACCACTGTGAGCCCAGGGACCCTGCTCACGTGTCCCTCATTTCATCATCCCAGCGCTGGGGACAAAGCCAGGCTTGGGCTTGGGCAAAGTCAGTGTGGGCCACTTCGAAGCTCCATTAGGCTAATGAGACAAAGCAACTGGTGTGCCTGACAATCCAGGGCAGTAGCCCAAGCAGGGTCTTCCTCCTATGGGATTCAAATGAAGCAGAAGCCACCTCAGCTGTTCAGTCAGGAGACAGCAGGGACAGGCTGGGACCTGCAGGAGGTTCCCTCGCATCCTCAGGGTGGAATATTGAACACTGAGCTGACACCAAACCATTCCCCTCATGGAACTGCTGCAATGACAAAGCTGTGACCTTGGGGCTGCCCACTCTGGGATTGCAGTGTGTTGCTAACCCACTTACATTTCTGATATGCAAATCCCTTCAAGAGGAAGACTTTGAGGAATTTGTTTCTGTGGGATAATGCATCAACCCAGAACCCAACATGTAGCTGTCAGACTTCAAGCACTGGCACAGACCTCGACCAACAGTTCCATGGGCAGTGAGGAGCTGGAGCTGTGCAGGCAGGATCACAGCAGGGAGCCCAGATAATGGATGATTTAGAGAATCCCAGACTGGTTTGGGTGGGAAGGGGCCTTAAAAGCTCATCTTGTTCCACTTCTTGCTAGAGGCTGAGGATAATGTTATAGATGAGTAAAATGATGATTGGCTCTCACAATTAAGGGATGAATATTGTGTGTGTTAAGGGTTTTGTTGAGATTTGAAGTTCTTGTGATGTGTAACTCTGTTATTGCACGTTGTTTTTGGACACTCTCTGTTTTCCTTATGGTTCCCTTTTCCTCCCTTTGTGTTGTTGCCATGGGACAACGCTGGTTGTCAGGGGCATGTGGAGGGAGGGTGTGTACATGTGCCCTTGCACAGGGCGGTTGGGAATGGGTGAACCTTGCTTCTGGGCAGGCTTGGCATGACAACACCTCACCTTTAATCAGGTTGTAAGAAAGTCTCCACCAAATGGATGGCAAAGAAGTCTCAACTGGCAGACTTTGGGAGGGGCCAGAGATATATAAGGAAAATGTTTGAATATGTATAATGACTTATGAATATGTATTTTGCTGTTGCAACACCAGGGGTATAAAAGGCAGAGCCTTTTTATAGACAGCTAAGCACTCAGTGCTGTCCCTTTTCCCTTATTCAGTGTTGTTGAGGTTTAATAAACCTTTGAAATTTTGAAGTGAGTGGTCAATTTTCACAATAAGGAGATGTTTGAGCAGATCACCTTCAGCTAGAAGGTGTTTGGGCAGGCACAACTTCACTTCAGCCTAGAAGAGATTCTTTAGCCTATGTGGACCCTTACATGAGAAATGAGGCTTGCTCTTTAAAATTTTTAAAACTTTAATAAGGGATAATAAGGGATAAAGCAAAAGTAACAGCACAGGGTGCATAGCTAGATGCACAGGGTTGACTGTAATAACCCTTCTAATACACTTTGCATTGGTCAAATGCATATTTGTGAAGATTATACCTATTCAAACATTCTTTTGAGTTTACATGTTCTGGGAATTCTTTAGCTTAGTTTGACCCTTGACCTCATTTTCTTAGAGTACGTGCCAAAATGTAGATGTGATTTTGTATTTTATTTCTTCACAAGCCTCCCTGGTCCATGGTTTCGCAGTTATTGATAGCTGAAGGGTTAGTGGTATATTCCTCTTTGCTCTTTCAGTGTTATTTCCTGGTTCTTTTCAATGTTATCTTACCATACAGATGCTTTAGCTATTTTTGCAAGTACTTTCAATCAATATTAGCTATTTCACTATTGTCAGTTAGTTACAAAAATAAAGGCATTACTTATTATTTCACAACTACAATTACTTCTGCAAAAGTTAATGTTGTAATACACAGCACATAGTCTCTATTTTAATATTTTGCAAAAGCCTGAACTATAATATGTATCACACTAAAATATAGAATCTATATTGGAATTAGTGTATTAAGTATAAAAAGCTGACAAATTATACTATATTAAAAGCAGTTAAAAAGAGATTACAGACTGTTCTATATCAAAATAATTTGTAAAAGCCAATATATAATAGGAAAAGCCAACAGCTACATAGTTATTTATGACACTTAGGATCACCCTGTAATACCAGACAGACACTTTAATAGTAGATCACAGAATCCCAGAATGGTTTGGGTTGGAAGAGACTTCAAAGCTCATCCAGTTCCACCCCTGCCATGGCTTCACTATCCACCTTCACTATCCCAGGTGGGATAGTGTCCAACCTGGCCCTGTCCAACCTGGCCTTGAATAAATACACAGCAGAGCCAAGCAGGAGCCCTGTGGGATGCAGGCACAGCTGGGAGTGCTGGGAACTCCAGTGTGGCTGGAGTGCTCAGGGAAATTTATGAAAACTCAGCTTGAGAAAGCACAGAAGGAAGTTTTTTAGTCCATCTCTCCAGTTCAAAGCACTGTGCTCTGGGAGTTCAAACTGGGGCACTCATAATATGGTTTAGCTGTGTAGAAGTGACATGTTTCAAGGGAAAATAAAGATCTCCTTCATTGCAGAAGGAATTAATAAGCCTGAGTGGATGTGCCCATGTGTCTCAGAGCTCCCCAAACTCTTGGCAAGAGTTACAGTCTCGTGAAATCCAGCTGCTTGTGATGAGAGGCACCAGCTGCTGCTCTGGAAAGGGATGGAAACTGATGTCAACTGAATATTTGAAAATATTCAAAATATTTTAGCAGTAAGAGCTTCAAAAATGTAAAATATAAAAAATAACGGAATGTTTTTTCCTGTTGTGGGAGTGCAGTTGAGTCTGACTGTCATGTGGCACAAGAGGGAGCATCAGTTTGAGGACAATTGTGCTGCTCCTGTAGCTGTTGGGTGCTTTCCTATTTCTGATCAGCTTCAGCACCCAAAGGACTCCAAGCTCACTGAGATTGTGCAGAAACAAGACTAAAGCACTTGTGTAATGGACAAACTTAAGATCCAATTTCCAGTCTTTAAACACTCTGTCCTTAAATACAGCAAACAGATGGTTTGACCTTCCTCCTGTCTCACTTGTCGGGGCGGGTTGGGCTGTGCATGGCTGAGTGTTTGTCTGGGAGGGAGCAGGGTGGCTGTGCCATCTGGCAAGTGGCTCTGGACATGCTGGATCCAACTGTCAGCTTTGGGAATGGATCTGGCATCGACACAAGCAGATCCCTGGCAGCACCTGTGGGGTTCAGAGCCTGGACGCTGAAAAGCAGCTCTTGGAAGGAAAAAAGGCTCAGTTTGGTGGTGTTGTGCTGTTGGATACAATCATAATCTGGAATAAAAGCTGTGTTTAAGGAGCAGTCCTGCAATGGCTGTGACAAGTGACTGGAGCAGACCAAATGGAGTTTGTTTTCCTTCTGTCCCTGGCATTTAGGAGCAGGGGGCTTTGCAGCCGGTGCTTTGTACTGCGTCATTCTGCCTGAGTCAAGGAACTGATGGGAACAGTCACAATCTGTGTGGGAGCATCACATGCCTGGGCAAGATGAAGGGGACCCCAGAGACCCTTGGCATCTGTCACTGGCACTTTGGAGAAGGAGGAGAACACAGAATGATGTCTGGGGTTTGACCTGGGGGGCTTTTGTAGCCAAGACATGTGGGTGAATCTGCTGGTCCCTAGCAGGGCTGGGGGCTTTTTGAGTCACAGCCCCTGTTGTGCCTCAGTTCTGCTGCTTTTGGGGGGCAGTACTGCAGGTTTTAGGCAAAGGGAATTGCAGCTATGGATTTATGGAGGGACCTGGCTGGCTGGACTGTGTTGGTCCAAGCTGTCCTGCTTTCCCCAGACAAGGAGATGACTTGTTGATCAGATGGTGGGGTTCAGATGGAGGGGTTGTGCATGGAGGGCAACATGCACAGCAAGGCACAGCTTCCCCTTCTGTCTCTGCTCTCAGTGTCTGCATGAGTCACATCCCGTCTGTCCCTCTGTGGAGCCAAGAGGGGAGATACAGGATTGAAATAGAAATTTGGGCCGAGGTGGTACAACCCACGCTGGCACCAAATGTGGATCAGAGCCAAAGGCTCCTCCTGGATACATAACTGTTGTCTTTGGTGGGCAGGAACACTTTGAGTCTTAGGTTGCTTACTGCATCCCTGTCTTTTCCCAGCCTTGTCCCTTGGGACAAACCACCAAGTTCAGTGTTCCATGGAGAGAATTCCCAAAATAAGGTCAGGAAAAGGGGAGGGAGGGATGAGCCCTGCAATGCTGGCCTGTGCTCCTGAGGAGCTGTTGGTAGGAAGACCCTGTGGAGACACTCAGAATCCATAGATTGTGGAGCCTTTATTCCCACAGGATCCTGGGGAAGCACTGGGCTGGATGGAGAAAATGAGAGCTTTGTCTCTGCCAAGGGCAGTAGTGCAAGGGGGGATCTGCTCAGGGCTTTCAAAGTGGTGATTGCCGCTCAGACAGGGTTGAGCCCAGTGTGAGTTAGTGCTGAAGTGGGAGCAATGCACATCTTTGGGAGAGGTGATGGTCCTTAAAGCCCTTGTTCACACTCAGGAAATCCTTAGTGATGTGAGCTGGGGACAGACACCATCTCTTCACATCTCTGCCTGGGAAATGAGGGAATGTGGCTCAGCAGAGTTGTGGATTTCTGCAGAGCTGTAGCTGTGGATTTCTGCAGAGCTTCACAAGAGGGCAGAAAACAGCTGCAGAAGAGTGAGTGGCTCTGGGAGCCTGACAGTGACTTTCTGATGGAAAATTCTTAGGGAAGCTCGGGTCTGCTTGGAGGCAGGAGCATATTGCAGATTTGCCAGCAGAGCTGGCATAAACATGGAGCAGAGAGCAAAGCCAAGAGCAGCGTCCCTGCTGAGAGCACCCTGTGTGAGCAGCTCTGCATTTCATGTGAGCAGTCACAGCCTTCCCCATCCCTCTGTCTCCTAGTGATGGCAAAGGGATTTATTCCAGATACAGCTGTGGGGAGAGCAGGAAGGAGAAATGAAGCTATGGGATGGTGTTTACTTAGGGTTGTGGGAGGTTTGAGAATGGGTGGTTGGATGTGGTTATTCCCTTGCTCAGTTGAATTTCAGCCCCTCTTGTCTCAAAGATATTTCTCCTCCTGTATCCCAAACAGGAATTGGGGCTTACCCCTGGAAATTGGTGTGCTGGAGGGAGAAGGGAGCTCTCTCTGGGGCAGACAAACCACTGGCCATGCAAGGGGGTGTCCAGGGAGACCCATCACCCTGAGTGTGCCTTGCTTAGACCTGGCCTAGGGAAAACCCTGCCATGGCCACATCAGAGCAGCCAGCCATGGCCCCGGGGAGCTCCGAGTTCGGCAGCTCCAAGGAATCCATAAGAGGGATTTGTATGTGTGAAATTAAACTCATCACCCATGCAAACAGGCACTTAACCCCCACTTCCCCAGCTCCTGTACCCAGGGGCTTTGGAGATGTGCTGTGTGTCTGGCACCACAGGCAGGAGCAGCCAGCAGGCCCAGCTTGTCCTTTTCCACAGCTGAGCCCCAGGCAGCCCTTCTCCCAGCGTGGAGAGTCAAGTGAGTGTCTTGGTATCTTGACAAGGAGAAGGAAGCTGGAGGTGCTGATTTCCCCCTTTTCTTAACAAGCTCTTTCAACCCTGGGCTCTGACTACTCAGTACCAAGTTTCTCCAGGGCTGGAATAGGTGTTGGATGTTTTCCTTTCCCCCCATTTCTAACAGAGGGAGGACAGCCTTGGGCTGTGGATATTTTTTCTCTCCTCCATTGATTTGTCTGTAGGAGCAGAGCTCAGGAGTCCTGACTTTCATCCTCCCTGCTGCCTGCAACCCCCAGACAACACCCAGCCCCTCGCTGTGGGAGCAGATGGAGAACCACAGAGCAGATGGATGCCTAATGGGAGCTTATGGTGTAACCCCACAGGACCCCCTGGAATGCTCCAGGTTGCAAACCAGCACAACAGCGAGCAGGGCAAGGATGGATCCAAAACACTAAGAATTAATCTTACACCTCCTAAGTGCTGGGAAGAGCCTGGGGGAAAACAGCAGCTGTTTAGATTCAGACTTGAACAAAACATTCTGCAAAGCAAAGTCTTGCCTCTTAAAAACCGTCACCTGTGAGGTGGAATTTTCCTGGGGTGTCCTGGCAGCCAGGCTGACTCCCAGGGAAGTGCAGAGCCTGTGGCACCTGGGCCACCAGTCTTCCCTCATGGGGACTCTGGTCTGGAGGTGGGACTTGCTCATGTGGATCTGCTTTAGGAAATCAGTGCCAAGGTCTTTAAAATAATTTACAAACCAGTTTTGCTTTGCATTATTTAAAAGGAACTAAAAATAAATCTTTAGTTGTAAAGCAAAATAAAAACACTGCCATCTTTCATTGCAGTTATTATACAGTAGCTGGCATTCTTTAGACAAAGCTTAAAATAACCATGAACATACCAGTGAAAATAAATGGGTGAGTCATGTTTGTTAACGCGGGATTAGAAGTATTGCTCTTGGCTCTCCTCCTGTGTAGCATCGCCTGCTCTTTCAAGCAGACACAAGGTTTTGGCTGGGCTGGTGAAATAAAATTTGTGATCCATCAATTCTAGGTCATCCTGAAAGGGACCTGTGTAAAGAGATTTTAAACCAGGAATTATTTTTTTGTTGATGTGTCAATCTTTGGCACTGTGGTGTCGTGAATATTGTATACTGTGAACTGATGGTGGGGATTAGATTTATACTTCACTCTTTTGCTGTGTAAGCCTGGTTTTGAGGGGTTAAATTCCAGAGTGGTTTGGGTTAGAAAGGACCTTAAGACTCATCCAGTTTCAGCCCCCCCTGCCATGAGCAGGGACACCTTCCATTATCCCAGGGTGCTGCAAGCCCCATCCAACCTGGCCTGGGACACTTCCAGGGATGGGGCAGCCACAGCTTCTCTGGGCACCCTCTGCCAATGTCTCACCACCCTCTGAATAAAGAATTTCTTTGTAATATCTAATCTAACCCTGTCCTCTCAGTTTAAAACAACTGCCCTTTGTCCTGTCAGTATCTGCCCATATAAAAATTCTCTCTCTCCTTTTCATAAGCCCTGCAGGTTCTGGAAGGCTGCAATGAGATATCCCCAAAGCCATATTTTCTCCATCCTGAACAAAAACCGGGGAAACTAACTGAAATATTCATCTCCAGAGGTGCTGTGTGCTGGGCTGGCTTCTGCATTTCTCTGCTCCCCTTTTATAACTCTCCTCCCTGGGGCTGGAGTGGAGACAAGAGGAGGGAGGGTGGTACCAGCATGGCATTTCCAGAAGTTGCTCATGGGCTTCAGGCTGTGTGTGGTCCATCATCTGCTTTTTGACTACAAAGGCCTCAGATTTTCTCTTTGGAAGAAACTGGTGCTGGCATTTTGCTCTCTTCCTCTTGCCTGCAGCTGGGCACAGAGAAGGGCAAGCAGAACGTTATTCAAATCCCATCTCAACCACTTTGGGGCTGCTGGAGAGGGTGGAGCAGCAATGGGAGGGGACAGCAGTGGCCCTGGTGATGTGCTGGTGGGCATGGCCAGCCAGCTGGATCTCTGTCAAAGTGCACTCACTCCCTGTGGCCAAAGCAGAGGGAGTTTGGGACAGCAGGACAGGACGGATATATTGTAAATCAAAGGCAGCTCCGACGAGTGGGAGAGAGAATGATGCATCTGACTCCATCATCAGAAGGCTAATGAATTACTAATGAATTACTTTATTATACTATACTATGCACATTTCATCTAAACTGAATCTGCCATGCACTCACCCTTGCTCACAACTGCTCACACTGCACTCATCTCTGATTCTCTCGTGACTGTCCTGTGACAGTCCCACACACACACACACCTGGCCCTGACAGGCCAAGGGAACAAAACACCCTCACTCTGGGTGAACAATCTCCATATTGCATTCTACTTTAGCACAACACAGGCACAGCAAGCAAGATAAGAATTGTGTTCTCCTTCTTCTCTGCTTGTCTCACAGCTCCTCTCTGTTCAGAGGGCATGTGAGACCACATGGACACTGCAGTTGTCCCTGCACGTTGCTCTCATGGAGGTTTTGGGGTGCTTGAGGAGTCATCAGTGCCCCTGTGTGGAGCAGCTGAATCTCCAGAGCTGAACACCTTTGCCAGCCCAGCTCTGCTGAGTGTTGCCCTGGCAGGAGTTGCCTTCCCAGCTGCCTGTGTGTGACTGTCCCAGCAGGAGGGACAGCTCAGTGCTCACACGTGTCTGCACCCCGCTGCAGGGTTCACAGCCAGGCCTTCAGCAGGAGCTGGGGTGACAGTGATTGGAGCCAGGCGGTGACATGCAGCGTTCAGGAGGCGAGGGATGGCAGTGACAGCTGGCCTTTTGTGACAAGACAGGTCCAGACAGTCAGAAGACACTCCGGGAGAGACAGGGGAGCTCATGTGGAAGATGCAGAGCAAGGATTCAAAGACCTTTCTGAAGGACCTGTAGTGAGATGTGGAGTCTCAGCTGAATCCGAGACAGAATCATGGAATCCTGTAATCCCAGAATGGTTTGGGTTGGAAGGAACCTTAAAGATCATCCAATTCCAGTCTCTAACTGGGCAGGGACACCTTCCACTAGACCAGGTTGCTCCAACCTGGCCTTGACACTTCCAGGCATGGGAAGCCACAGCTTCTCTGTGAGACCTGTGCCAGTGCCTTACCACCCTCCCAGGGAAGAATTGCTTTCTAACATCTAATCTAGATCTACTTTCTTTCAGTTTGAAACCTTTCCCTCTTGGTCTGTCATGACATGTCCTTGTAAAATGTTTTTCTACATCTTTCTTGAAGACCCCCTACACAAAAACAGCCCTGTAATCCACATAATCCATCTGCATTCAGGTCTGGGTCCCTCTCTGGGAAGGTCTCAAGTGATGCAAGGCAGATCTTGTCTCAAGTGATACAAGGTGGACCTTAGCTCTGCCTTGGGATGATTTGCACCTGGACTTCAGCATCCTCCTCCTCTCATCATCCACCCCATGGCTGGCAAAATGGGAAATATGAAGTACATGTTACCCCCTCATAATCTTTGTATTTTCTGGTGTCAGCCTCCTTTTGCAGGGGATTTCCGTGGCTTCCTCTTTTCATAAGAGGAATTCTTTAAATATCCTAGTCCAAATATAGGCCTGCAAGAGGGATTGCTTATATTTCTAATTAAGGAAAAACCCCAACCCACCAGGGCTGGGTTGCACTGCCTGGTACAGCACAATTGTATCTCTAGTGTGATGCTCTTTCTTACTTATTGTCTCTCTAGATCCTTGGCTCACATTTTTCAGGGCAGACACAAGCTGGGAACTCCCACCTTGGGAGGAAAATCAGGAAAAAAAGGACTGAAAAATCATCTGTGAGTGCTGGTGCATGTAACTGACAGAAAGCATTAGCATTGAGTTCCTCAGACAGAGCTTGGCTTCATTAGACAAGTTAGTAGTGATGCATATTAATTGAGGAGGAACACATTTTTGGTATTTATGAGGGAGAAAAATGCATTTTCCTATGAATATTTAATGAAGCATCCTCTTCCCCCCATTCAATTTTTCCTGCTTGGTTCAGCCAAGTTCAAAAGGGCTTCTGGGCACAAGGACCCAAACTCGCTGCTGTGCCATCTGAGAAAACAGCCCTGACTTGTGACCTCCCCTGTCTCAGGGGCTTCACACTTCCCTCAGTGGCTCTTAATTCTTTGATTTTTATTACTGCCATTGTGCAAAGTGTCACAGCTCCCAGTCTGGTGTGAGAATTCCCCCATCCTGCTCCTGATGCTGCCTCCACATGGTGCTCAGGCACTGTGAGACTCTCCAAAATCTCTTTATTCCTGCAGAGACTGAAAATAACTGTTTGAAATCCCACTCCCAGCCTGAATTTCTGTATCAGTTGGAGCAGGATTGTGGCATTAAGGCCAACAAAAAAGTGGGTCGAGATACCTTCTGCAAGAAGAGGTTCAGCTGGCACTGGGTGAGCCCCAGATCTGCTTCTCTTTTCAATGCCAAGAGAGATTGGAAACCAGCACTCCCTAAACAATTTTTAGTAGAAATGCCTCGAGAAACAATTCTTCTCTTTCTTTCTCCAGACTTTGATTTTTATCCCTTTGGATTTCTGGTGGTGGGTGGAAGGAGCCGCCAGAAATGTCAGGGCAACCCCGCTTGGCTGGAGGCACATCTGGACATTTTGGGATGACAGTGGCCTTTTCTAAGGTCCCCTGGCAAAGCAGAGGCAGAGGAGAGCTCCTTGCTTTCCTTCAGCCCCTGGCAGCCTGGCCTGTGCCACCTGACATCCGCAGCAGCCTGGCACTCAGGGGGCATCGGGCAGCTGGGTGCTGATCCAAGCGGAATCAGACCCTTGGCCAACAGGATGGCGGCTCCTTCCTCTGTTTTCCTTTGGCTCCCAAACAAAGGAGAAAAGCCAGAGGCTGCTGGCGGTCCCAGCCATCAGGGCTGTTCTCCTGCTTCAGTGACAATGTGTTAATTGCCTGCCTGGCCAGTGGCTCTGCTGGCTGGCTGCTGCTGGAGCCTGCTGGGGCTCTTTTGTTCCTCTTCCTCCTGGAAATAAAAATAAATATCTGCAAAGAGCCCCGTGCTTTCCCCCATCCCTCCCAGTGAGAAATGCAGTGTATCAATTTTGGGCCCAGAGACCAGGAGAGTAACTCAGCCCCCTGCACTCCTTTTCTGTGCAACTTGGGGGAGCAGAGGACACAAATTCCCTTTTTGCCAGCTCTGAGGATGGATGCTGCTTCCTTCCCTAGGATCCCCATCTTCCCTTGCTTAACCCCGCAGAACAAACAGGGGCTGGTGCCTCGCAGGGAGCAGAGTCTTGCAGAAGAGGGATTTGGACTTTACTGGGCATCTCTTGCTGCACTGGGGAACACTGAGGAACACTGAGGAGGAATGAGGAGCACTGAGGAGCACTGAGGAGGAATGAGGAGCACTGAGGAGCATTGAGGAGCACTGAGGAGCAATGAGGAGCAATGAGGAGCAATGAGGAGCATGGAGCAGCCCTGAGGAATACTGAGGAACACTGAGGAACAATGAGGAGCACTGAGGAACAATGAAGAGCAATGAGGAGCACTGAGGAACAATGAGGAGCACTGAGGAGCAATGAGGAGCACTGAGGAGCAATGAGGAACACTGAGGAGCACTGAGGAGCAATGAGGAGCACTGAGGAACAATGAAGAGCAATGAGGAGTATGGAGCAGCACTGGGGAGCAACGAGGAGCAATGAGGAGCATGGAGCAGCACTGAGGAGCAACACAAAGCGCTAATCAGCAATGAGCAGCACTGAGCAGCACTGAGCTCTGTGATTGCATCCCCGTGCTGATGCAATGGCCCAGAGCTGGAGCTGGAGCTGTCTCGCCAGCCCTGCCAAGAAGAGCTGGCCCTGCTCTCCTGCCTTGGGTGACTGTCACACACAGCAGGCAAGGTTATTACGGGTGACAGCCTTGTCACCCCTCTGAGAAATCACGCACTAGCACAGTATCGGTTGCACTTTAATTCACTGAAACTATAAATGAACCATCTCTCTATTTAGGGTGGGGTGTTTTAATACAGAGAATGGTGTTGCTGTTCAAAATCCTGCCTTGGGAGAGCCTCCTGGCTCCTGAAGGCAGCAGTATCCGGCAGTTTCTCCTCACCTCGGCTGGCAGCATATTTTCCTGCTGCCCTGGAGCCACGGTGAGGCTGGTGGGTGGCTCTGCTCAGCGCTGTGCGGAGGTGGCAGAGCCCTGCTTTGCCCGCAGGCAGCTCTGATGAGGTTTGGCAGCCCAGAAGAGCAGCCTCGACTCCTTGCCAAACATTTCTCTTTCTGCTTCACGTGGTTTGGCTGGATTGTAACCCCAGAGGTGGGGGCAGACTGAGAAAGCTTTCAGAGATGGGAGCATGTGGGGACAGTCTGGGTGTCTCTTCACTTCAATTTCTCATTTTGTGGCTGCACTAAGGTTTAATTTGGCCCTCCAGAGAGGAATTTCCTTTCCCTGTCCCCCTTCCCAAGTGGTGCAAATGATTGCTATTTACTCCTGACATGGGGTTTGGGGTCAGATTCCCATAAAGTGTGGCAGTTCCTGAAATCTAGGGGGGAAAATGATGCTCCTTTGGCTGGTCTGAACTCAGAAATTCTCTGTTGCAATGATTTCTTTCAGGTTTGCAAACCCAGGCACTGTCTGAGGCACTGGAGGGCTGTGAGGTAGAAGGTTGAGATCACACCCCAGCCCACAGAAACCATCAGCTCTTTTCCTGCAGACTCTAATCAGGCAATACCGTTTTGACCTGTTTATAGGTAAGTGTAACAATGAAAACCACCCACCAGGAAGTGGAGGTTGGACCTCAGCTGGAGGTGTTGAAATTCACCTCTATTAAGGATGGAGAAACTTGCTGGAAGAACCTCACTTGTAACAGCACCCACCCCAAGAAGATGAGGTGCTTTTCCAGGCAGTTCTTACCTCCAGGGACCTCCAGATTTCCATAGGGAACACTAGTGTAGCTGTTATTAAAAGGCTGAAAAATGTGAGTATGTAAAGGGATGGAAGCCCTCAGTTCCTAGGCTTGGATGGGTCTGGATGCTGGACCATGAATTTGAGGATAAATCCTATATCTTTATCCTGGAGAAGAAAACACTTTGGGATGACCTAATGGTGGCCTTTCAATACCTGAAGGGAACCTACAAGAAACATGGAGAGAGACTATTTACAGGTGCCTGGAGTGACAGGACAAGGGGGAATGTCTTCAAACTGACAGGGAGTAAGGTCAGATTAGATATTAGGGAAAAATATTTCCATGTGAGGATGATGAGGCCCTGGCACAGGTTGTCCAGAGAAGCTGTGGATGCCCCATCCTTGGAAGTGTTCAAGACCAGGTTGGATGGGGCTTGGAGCCACCTGGGACAGTGAAAGGTGTCCCTGCCCATGTCAGGGGGTGGGACTGGATGATCTTTAAGTCCCTTCTAACTCAAACCATTCCATGATTCCATGATTCCATGACACTTGTTGCACCAGGGCTTCTATCAGCCTTCCTGGAGCTGACCATAAGTGATGAGAGGGGATGTGCAGGACATGGCTCCATTCCACACCCCACTGGAGTGACCTTCTCTTGTGCCTCTTGATATGTGACAACGAAGTCCCCAGCAGGAGGAGATGCATTATGGTGTCAAAGCTTGAATGCCAACCTGCTTGGTGCTCCTGGACTTGTCAGCACTGGCTGCAGGACGCGGGGAGCCCCCTCCTCCCTCCACATCCTGTGAGTGTGCACTGGGAAGGGTTTCACGTGGCAAATAGAGCAGAAGGAATTGAGCAGAGCATGTGCTCCTTCTAAAGATAGCACGCTGGGGTTTGCATCAAGGGTCCTGCCACGCTCGGCATCCACAGCAGCTCCGTGGCCCTCCCTCCCTGACAGGTCCCCCGGCGCTGGAAGGACGCCAGGCCCGGAGTTCCTGGGACTTCCCTGCCCTGCTGCAGTGGACTAGAAAACGTACACACAGAGAAGGGGGGCTGGCTTGGGTGCTCCTGCTGCTGCAGGTGTGGTTTGGGGGTCTGCAGATGGGGTAAGGCTGTACAGCCACACCTGAGCCCAGCTGTGTTCCTGATAGTAAAAGGTTTTAAAATCATAAAATTCGGGGAATTAGAAAGAAGCTAGACTTAGTGGGGCCCTGGAAAAATG
>JAWWMS010000114.1:2284926-2304118 GCA_035048045.1 Chlorospingus semifuscus | reverse complement strand
CGGGCGTGCTGACCATCGCCCTGCCCGTGCCCGTCATCGTCTCCAACTTCAATTATTTCTACCACCGGGAGACGGAGGGTGAGGAACAAGCCCAGTACATGCACGTCGGGAGCTGCCAGCACCTCTCGTCCAGCGAGGAGATGAAGAAGGCTCGCAGCAATTCCACCCTCAGCAAGTCCGAGTACATGGTGATTGAGGAAGGGGGGATCAACCACAGTGCATTCAAACAGGCTGCCTTTAAAGCAGGCAACTGCACAACCACAAACAATCCCAACTGTGTGAACATCAAAAAGATCTTTACGGATGTTTAAAACAAACCCAAAGCAAACGAACAGCAGCAAAATCTGAGGATGCAGAGAAAGAATACCAATAATAATACCAATAATAATGCAAAGTGACTGTGTGTCGGTGTTGTGTGGAACATGCACCATCGTCGGTCCTGTGTGTGCCCTCGTTTTTATACCTTTATTTTTTTAGATCCTTCCTTTCTAAAGATCCAAAAGTAAAAGGATTTAAAATTCTCTGAAGAAGAGGACAGCTAAAGGGTAAAGAGAAGGAAGATGAAGACAAGCCACACTCACTGTCAAAACAGGTGTTTGTTCTGCAGCGTGTTGCAGGGCTGCTTTGCTTTTTGGGCTTTTGGGGAACCTCTTGCTTTGCTCCTGAATTTCCCCCTCTTTCCCTAAGGGCAGTGTGTAGCCAATCTCCCTTCCACCACATAAGATAAATTGTTGGATTAACAAACTCGGACTGGGTGGAGGAAGGAGGAAAACATGAGGCAGAGTGTACTGGGAGGGAGCTGGGAGGAAATAACCATTTAATTCTGCAGAGAGTCTCTGTTACCACATCGTTAAATGATGCTTAATATTGAAACATGTGATGTGCCATTACGGGCACATCCCAGATTTCCTTTTTCTCCCCATTAGATCATTTATGAAATTCTAATCTGGTCAGAGACCGAGTGCAATCAATGCTGATTTAAATAGAAAAAAAAAAAAATACTCCCTAAGCCTTCGTTTTCTATTCTGGATTCCCTTCCCCTGTAACCTGATGGAATTATTTCCTCCAATGTCAAGTCTGTGGCCGTGCAGCGGGGATGTGCGCGGGAGGAGGGACAGGAGAGGCAGACTGGAATGTTTTCGGGAGTGATGTCGGCACGGAGCGGGATCCACGACGGGCTCCTCGCTGTGCCTGGGAGCCTCCAACCCGCCCAGCCGGAGACAAAGGGATATTTCCCCCTCGTTTTGCGATGCCTTTGGAGGAGCTGCAGCCGCTTATCACCAGAAGATTAAAGTGGCGAACACGCCTTCCAGCGGAAGTCACTAATTCCGACCGGAGTGATGCAGTTGCCATGGTGACCACGGTTTCCTGGGAAACCCCCGAAGGTTGTCATGGCATCCCTTCTCCCATCCCCCTTGGTCCTTGCTCTTCCCGCAAAAAGCCTTTCCAGATGGTTCCAGCTCCTCCATCCCACAAGACATCGTGGCTCTGCACCCCCTTCCTGGTTCCTGCCCTGCTGCTCCTCCCGTGTGCCCAACAAAGCATCCACAGGCAACGAGCACCCTCAGATCCACCTGTCCCTCACCTGGGCAGTGCAATCTGGGTGTGGAGGTTCATCCTGCTCCACCAAGAACCACCCCAAACCCAGTGGGAGCTGGCACCGAGCAAGCTTGGCCAGGGAGGAACCTTGGCAGCTTTGTGAAACAAGGGGGACAGTAAAAAAAAATCAGGATTGAAAAATAACCAAAAATCCCTCTGGGAAAAAATCACCGGCTTCATCTTCACGTGTATGCCAGGGGCCATGGGACATCTGACGGGATCAGGTGAGCTCTGCACGGGGGAGACTTCAATGGAGTCATAGTGTTGGGGTTTTTTTGGACAAACCCCATGCTTTCCACTGCTTACTTTTATTCTCCAGCTTATCCTGCCGCTCTCGGGTATTTTTATACACGTTAGATAAAGTGGGATCACATCCTAGAGCTCCTCTGATTGTATTTGCTTTTTAGTGCTGTGGGAGGAGGAAAACCCTGCTGCTTCTCTGCAGCTGGATTGCTTCATTTCTGTGCTAAAAAGGTGATTTCAGTGGTGTAATGCTCCCATCCAGCCCCTGCCACTGACACAGGCCAAAAGCAGCTTGGCCTCAAGAGCTTTGACTGCAGCTCTGCTCAGTTTTGCTGGATTTTGGGTTAAAAAAAGCCAAATTCCTCTGAGGTAGCACATGGAACAGGCAGGCTGTTAAATACCTACAGCAAAGAGAAATTTGGCCTCAGTCTGTGAAGTCCCAAGGCTGTGGAGAGGGGGCCTTGTCCTGAGGGATCCTGGCCATGCCAAAATTGCAGTTTAGCTGGGATTTTTCCCAGACTCAGAAGGATCTAGATGGTTTGCAGCACCCTCCCTTAGCCACAGTCAATAAATTCAGGAAAAACATCAGAGCCCCTCATTGGCTGCTGGGGTGTGATGGTTTTATTGGTGTTACCAGAGTTTTCATCAGCTGAGGGTCCAAGAAATGATCTTTATCAGGGAGATGCTCTGGAACATCATGGGAAGTACAAACCTGAGATTCCTAGTCCAGAGTAACTGGGATTCCTTGTCTGGGATAACTGGGAACACCTCAGTGTGCCTTTTCCCCATTTCAGTGGGCTGAAATGTCATTTCTGCCTACCAGCTCTCACTTTTTACTGTTATTCTCTTTCATTGTTATTAAATTTTATTGTTGTTAAAGCTTTCCCACATGCCTGTTCCTAAAAGGAGGGTCTGAGTTTAAGAGCAGTGCAAACATGGCACTCAGGGGAGTTTGCAGATGAGCTCTGGGTTGGTGATTTCCCTGTGGCAGCTGCACAGGGTAGGGAAACCACATGTTCTTGAAATGGCACAGAACAATTTTCAGTTTCTCTAAAATTTCAGTTTCAGTCATCTAAAATAAGCAGAGACCTTGCAGGGGGTTGGTTTGTTTTCCTGACTCCACCCTGCCTGATTTTGTAGGAACAGAGTAGTTTAAAAGGGGTTTTATTGACAGTAAAAGATGCTTTATGGGAGAGGTGACAAGGAAACCTCTTCGCCCATTGGGATAAAAGGCAGTTTGGCTCTGGTGAAATTCCAGAATGGTTTGGGTGGGAAGAGACCTTAAGGATCATCCAGTCCCACCCCTGCCATGGCAGGGACACCTTCCACTGTCCCAGGTTGCTCCAAGCTCCATCCAGCCTGGCCTTGGACACTTCCAGGGATCCCTGGGCAGCCACAGCTGCTCTGGGCAAACAATATCTGACCTAAATTTCCCCTTTTTCACATTCAGAAAAATACTTTTCGTTACTGAGTGGTATCACTGAAAGACAAAAATTCACTTCTGCTGTCTTTTAGATACACTCCCAAAAGTGGAAGTGGAAAACTGGAGACATCCTTTGGATGTTCTGCCCTCTCTGCATCCTCCATCTCTGCTGTCTCATGGGTGCCTTTCAGTGAGAGAAACCGAGCCACCTGCTCTAGTGGAAGGTGTCCCATGGATGATCTCTAAGATCCATTCCAACCCAAACCATTCAGTGCCTCTGATAAATGCCTTCTGTTCCGTGGTCTGACAGCTCCTCTGGCACTGGCTGCTGCACGTGTTGTGCCAGGGATTGCAGAGATCCCTGAAACCCTGGGCTCTCCACAGCCAGCTGCTGTTTAAGTGGCTCTGCCTTGTGCCCCAGTAGGACCAGGCAGTGTTTCAGCAGCCACTGGGGATTCCAGAGCAGCCTGGGCTGTGCTGGGTTTGCCTGTCCCTAATGTGCTTAGAGGGGCAGCATTAGGGGATTAGTGTGAGGCAAAGGGCTCGCCCAGACCTGGCTGATTACATTAAATGGAGGAAAAAGCATTACCACAACTCTGGCTGATGCTGCCCAGCACCCCAAGAGCAGAGGAGCAGGGTCCCCACAGCTCTGGGCAATCCCGCAGCAATGTCCTGCCCCTGTCCTTCGTATTCTTTGTGGCACTGAAGGATGGCAGTGGGGAGGAAGAGGCAGCTCCCACCCCTGCGAGGCTGCAGCTGCCCCCTGGATGCTTTCAGTTCATCACAGAGTCACAGGAAGGTTTAGGTTGAAAACAACCTTAAAGAACATCTTGTTCCAACCCCCACACAGGGCACTGGGTGCTGCAGAGCCTTGTACCTCCTGTTTTCTCTTTTCACACACTGCTGTCAGCCTGCCTTTCCCTCTGCCTGTATTTCAGGACCTGTTTCCAGTCTCCCTTTCCCTCTGCCTGTATTTCAGGACCTGCTCCCCTGTTTCAGCCCTGGATGCCTCCTTGAGACACATCCTTGGTGCTGGAGGGTGCACCAACCACAACCTGGCCCCTCCACTTGTTACTTTGACACCATCACCTTTTTCTCCTGCTTCTTTGCCCTTTTTTTTGTGTGTATTTTCAGGCCTGAGCTCCTTCAAAAGGTTCTGTTGTTCTCCAGCACAATAGATGCCCTTCGGGTGCCTGGGGTGGCCGGAGCAGAGCAGTATCCATCCCACCCCACGTGTGGACACAGACAAGGGCTGCAGATATCTCTTTCCTCCAGGAGGGTTAAATTTCCTCCCAGGCAATTGTTCCCGCTCCATCCCTTGACAAAAGAAGCAGGTTTTGTTTTTAATCCCCAGTTTATGGACAATTAAGCAGCGGCAAAGGGCAGACAAGTGATTTCTCTGGCAGAATGGAAGGAGCCAGCCTGGGTCATTGCTCCAAAGGGTCTCTACTGCAGGGATGTACACAAGGAAAGGGTGTTTGGCAGTGCTTGGAGTGTACGGGGAGCGTTGTGTGTAAAATCTGTTTAATTGTGTAGTTTGGAGCCCTCTCCTGCCAAGCTTTTAAAATATGCATGTCTTGGTGAGAGCACACGGAGGCTCCACCGCCACCCGAGGGAAGCAGGGCTTGGTTCTCCCTGCTTTAAATGCTTCAGCAAACGATCTCTGGGCAGGCTGCAAACCTGGCAGTGCAAACAGGCAAACGGGGTTTAACTGTGCTTTGTTTTGCCCTTCAGTCTCAGTTCTGTGTGTACCTGGGAGGAGAGCTCAGTGCCTCAGCATCCTCCTGCAAGGGCAGTCATATCAGGGACTTATTTACCAGGGAGCAGGGAAATAAGGGATTTCTGGATATTATATGATCTTTGTCATAGATTACCTTTAAGATCCCTTCCAACCCAAAGCATTTGATGATTTGATGGTTACAGGATGCTCTGGGCAGGGCCATATCCTGGGAATTCTCACTCTGCAGCTGGTGCTGCTGCCCTGCACCCTCCCTGTTCTGGGGCCCTTGGCTGGGCTTTGGGGGTGTTGTTCAGCTGGAGGATGTGTTAAGGGTGGGATGTTGGTGCCTTTTCCCGTTTCCCTGGGTGCTGTTTGCATGGCTGAGTCCAGGCAATCCCGATGGGTGCAGGGTGGCTTCAGCCCTGTCCCCGTGCCAGAGGTGGGCATTGAGCACAGCGGGATGGAGCTCTGTGCTTCTTTTCCTGGAAGCAGTCCTGGGGCCGTGGCCATCACCACTTTGAGGACATTTTGGGTGCCCTGAGGAGCCTCATCCCAGCTGGGAATCCCTGGTCCAGCAGTGGAGGGTGTTTGACCCATTTCAGGGGGTGGTGAGTGGGAGTTTCTTAGGTCAGAAATGAGACTGGCGCCAGGAGGAGGATTGAGCCCCAGCTGTGCCCTAGGGCAGAGCCATCCCCAAGCAGGGACACATGCACATTCAGGGGATTCCTGTAGAGTGGTTCCAGCCCCAGGGGATCCCTGCAGAGGGATCTCAGCCTCTGGGGTCCCTGCAAAGGGGTTCCAGCCCCAGGGGATCCCTGCAGAGCAGCCCCAGCTCCATCTCCCAGCCTCTCCCAGCTCTTCCTCATAGCAAAACTCTCCTGGCCCCGCTGTGGTTGAGCCTGGGATGCCATGGAGAGCTTTCACTGGTGCTTGGCATGGAGATGCTTTCACTGGGTGAGCTTTCACTCGGTGCTTGGCACAGGCCCATGGGTGATGGTGTCCCTGTCCCAGGGCTGTTTGTCCCCTCGTGTTGGCTGCTCCCTGCTGGGAAGGTGTCAAAGCTCCTGCTCTTTGTCACTCAGTGAATCCCAGTTTGTTCTCCTGAAAACCATCCTGTGTGTGGAAGAGCTGGAGCCCTTCTATCCCCAATTCTGACAAAACTCACCACAAACACAAACCCCGTGTTTATGTTTGTGCTTTTCGTTCCACGATTATCGTGCTGCCCTGACACCCACAGGGCTCAGGGTCTGTCCGTGTCTCATCAGGGTCTGTCTGTGTCTCATCAGGGTCTGTCTGTGTGTCTCATCACCGCTCAGAGCCTGAATTTCCAGCGCTGAGGATGCTCGGCAGCAGGGCAGGGAATCCTCCCCGCATGAGCATCCCCGCAGGGCACCGTCACTTCGCTCCTCCTTATGAACCAAGACACGCTCAAATCAATTCGAACATGTCTCCCATCTCCTCCAGCTCCTCACTGGAGCCAGGAGGAGCTGGAATTCTCCCTGACCGCTGCTTTTCCGTGCTCAGGGCGGCAGCAGCCGTTCCCTGCTGGCTCCGCGCACTCATTGCGAGAGCCCCGGCTCAGCCGCGCCGACGGCAGCAGGCGCTGCTGGGTTTCTTTAGGAATGATTCATTTCCTTCACACTTGTGATTCCGATGCTTTTCTGAGCGTGCTGGAGCTCTGCTGCTTTGCTCCAGTGGTTGCATTTCAATTTTTAGCATCTCTGAGCTGGGCGGGCTGGGGTTGGATGTGTGGGGAAGATGAGCCCATGGCCCCTCTGCTCACCCCAGCAAGGCTGCAAAGTGCAGTCAGGTTTATTTTGAGGCAGCCCAGCTGCTTTGCTTTGCTTCCTCCAAAGCACAACATCTTCCCTGCATCCTTATCATCCTTGCATCCTCGTTATCCCTAAAACTTCATTCCCACATAGAGGATAGAGGATGAAAATCCTTTGGGGTTTTATCACGGTTTGCTCAGTGCTGGATCAGGGATTGCAGCAGGGTCTGTGCTTGGGGTGCTGCTCCAAGGGAAGGAGGGAGGATGGAAGGGATGAACACACACCTTGCAAAGTGTTTTCTGTGTTTGCAGAGGGCTCAGTTTGCTCTTGGGCTTGGTGCAAGGAAGGAGCTGCACACAGAGTGGGCAGGGGTGATGCTGTGATTTTCGGGGCGTTTGGGTTGGTACTCCAGGGAAATGTGTCCCTGCTCCCACTGTGAGCACTGTGGGATTTGCTCCCTGGCCCCCTCTGCTCACCCCAACAAGGCTCCAAAGTGCAGTCAAGTTTATTTTGGGGCAGCCCAACTGCTTTGCTTTGCTTCCTCCAAAGCACGATTGTGGATAGAAGATGAAAGTCCTTTGGGGTTTTATCACGGTTTACTCAGTGCTGGATCAGGGCTTGCAGCAGGGTCTGTGCTTGGGGTGCTGCTCCAGGGAAGCCAAAGGCTGGGAGGGAGGATGGAAGGGATGGACACACACCTTGCAAAGTGCCTTCAGAAGGCTCAGTTTGCTCTTGGGCTTGGTGCAAGGAAGGAGCTGTGTCACTATAGGACTCGAAAGAGCACAAGCGCACACTGCTGTTCTCAAGGTGAAGAAAAAAAGGGAAGTTTATTTTCTGACTCCAACATTTCTAGTCTTCTAAGAGTGACAGTGGATTGGAGGGTTACAGTGACACCTCTCCAATGACACTGGACAAACCAACAGTCCATCAACTTTCTCCTCTTCTTTAAAAAGTGCAAAACAATGAGTTATTTACAGATAGTGTGTGAGAAAGTTCGCTACAAGAATGTCAACATCAGAAGGCTTAGAAAATCTTAAAAATCCAGGGTGACAGAGCTGTGCACAGAGTGGGCAGGGGTGATGCTGGGACCTTCAGGGGGTTTGGGTTTGTACTCCAGGGAAATGTGTCCCTGCTCCCACTGTGAGAAATTTACTCCCTGGGCTCCTCTGTGCCTCAGTTTCCCCATCTGTAAATGGCCCCAAACAGCTTCAGGAGGTGTTTGCAATGAAACTCCTGGGGAAGGAAGAGGCAGTTTTGAAACATGGATCAAGGAGTGAGAACTCCTCCAAAGTTTTTATGGGATTCAGCTTTCTTGAGGCTGGAAAAGCCTGCAGACCCTGCCCTGGGTACCCCAATAATCCCAGTTATTTCCCTTGGCTGGCGGGAAGCCTGATGTTTCACACAGCTTCCCAAGCTGCCAGCTCTGCCTTCAGCTCCCCATCAATGTCTCCTCTCCTGTGATTTCTTCACTCTGCATCTTCCCTTTCCCACCCTTCTGGCCCATTTCTCCTGAAATCTCTGTGAATTTAGGGTTGAGAACCCTCTTCTCCCTCCTTGCTGCTTGGAGCTGCCACTGTGTCTCTATAACAATTTAACCTCACACTGTTGCACTGGGTCAGAAACCAGACATTAGAAATTTGGGCTTTAAAATGGCCCTGGCTGCTGGGAATTTGTGTTTTCAGTAGGGCTGAGGAAGGAGTTGCTGTGAACTCGTTGTAGCATTGAAGGTTTGAGGCTCCTCTGCCTGTGCCTCGGTGGGTGCAGGTGCCTGAATGATATTCCACACTTTAAATCCCTCAGAATTAAGGCAGGAAATTTTCTTTCTGCAGCATCAGAAACAAGCCTGGGTGCTCTCTCCCAGGGCTGGACATTTCCAGGGATGTCTCTCCCATCCTGGTTGCAGATGCTCTGAGAAAACTCAGGGAACCCAAGGAGGAGCGAGTGGGGAATGCAACCTGGGTCCAGCTGGGTTCCTCTCTTGGGACATCTCCTGGGAATTTTGCTTTATTTTGCTCCATTTTCTTGTCCATCAGCCATGCAATTCCCTTGGAGGACAGCATTACACAAGCACCCTTATCAGCCAAGTGTGGGACTCAGCCAGAGATATCAGTTCATTTGATAAGATCTGTTTTCTTAACAGAAAACCCGTGTTGATTGGCATCAATTAAATCTTCCTCTTTATCTGTATTAAGACAGCCATTCCAGCATATTGTTTGAGATCAGTGACAGATGGCCAGACACATCATTTTTGCAGGTCATTTTATTTATCCCTGAAAAACTGTCCCAAACAGGAGCTGTTTTCCAGTCCTCTGGAAAGACTCAGGAGATGCTCAGTACTAGCACTCCCAGGAGCTGTTTTGCCAGCTCTGAGTGTTTAGATGGAAGTTATTTGGCTCAGTCAATTGAAAAACATCTAATTTTTATGGCTGCTGTTTAATATCCTCTATTTCTCTTGGGATGGAGAGGATTTCCTCACCCCTGTACAACAGAAAGACATCTGGATCCCTTCAGGGGCTGGAGCAGTGATAGCTCCTGAATGCTCCTCACTTCTCACTCCCACTCCCTGGATCCAGAGAAATAACACCATTGTTAGGCTGAGGATTTGGCATTTATTTCTTCCCTGGCAAGGATACAGCTTGGATAGGCTCCAGGTACCCCAAGCACTAGATTATTTGCTTAGTGAGAATTAAAATTGTGATTTAATACCCTGGGGTACCCCACGGTACCCCAAAGCACTGGATTATTTGCCTGGTGGGAATTAAAATTGTTATTTACCAGTTCATCTGCAGAGTCCCTCTCCACCACCACCTTCTTGCCCAGTGGCATTTCCTGGGCTGAAGGTTCTGTTTGGGTCCAAGTTGTGTGTGTATTTATTTATTTATTCACTGAGTAATGCTCCAGTGATCCTTGAGGATCCTGGCACTTTGGAGCCCTTCCTGGCTGCCAGGCGGGAGGGGTTTAATCCCCCAGCAAGCCCAGTGCAATAAAGCAGAAAAGCGTGCTAGCTTTAAGCCCAGGAATGGCCCTGCTGGCACTTCAGGATAAGCTGGTGCTTGAACAACTCCTGGGCTGGATCCTTGCTGGGAGCACTGAGCCCCTCTGGAAGCTCATTTCTCACAAGGGGATCTCTGCTCCTGCCAGGAATTCCCATCTCTTTCCTTTCTCTGCTGGATTTTAGCATCCCTGTAGCATCATTCCTACATCCCCACATCCTCATCATCGCTGCAGATGCATCCTCAGCATCCCCATATCATCACCATCATCATTATCCCTGCATCCTCATCATCCCTGCAACTTCATTTCTGCAATTTCATCGTAGCTGCATCATCATTATCCCTGCAACTTCATCATAGCTACATCTTCATCATCCCTGCAACTTCATCCCTGCAACATCACCTTCCCTACATCCTCATCATCCCTGTAAATACATGCTCATCACCCCTGCAACTTTATCTCTGCAATTTCATCATAGCTGCAACATCATCATCATCCCTGCATCCTCATCATCCCCACATCCTCATCATCCCTGCAGATGCATCCTCAGCATCCCCATATCATCATCATCATCATCATCATCATCATCTCTGCATCCTCATCACCCCTGCAACTTCATCTCTGCAATTCCATCATAGCTACATCTTCATCATCCCTGCAACTTCATCTTTGCAATTCCATCATAGCTACATCTTCGTCATCCCTGCAACTTCATCCCTGCAACATCACCAGCCCTACATCCTCATCATCCCTGTGAATGCATGTCCATCAACCCTGCAATCCCTGCATCCTCATTTTACCTGCAACTTCATCCCTGTAACTTCATCTGCAATTTCATCACAGCTGCAACATCATTCTCCCTGCAGCCTTATCATCCCTGCAGCCTTATCATCCCTGCAACATCTTCAGCCCTGCAACATCCTTATCCCTGCATTCCCATTGTCCCTGCAATATCTTCCCTGCATCCTCATCATCCCTGCATCCTCATTATCCCTGCAACTTCGTTCCCACATCCTCATTATTACTGCAACTTCATCTCTGCCACATCTCCATCCCTACATCCTGATGCCTGCAGCATCCAGAGGGAGGGTTTCTCCCTCCTCAGTGCATGGATCCCACCTGGCAATCTCCATCCTGCCTCTCCCTTTGGGGAAAACAGGCTGATTTTTGGGTCTGAGTGCTTTGGGGCTGATTTTTGGGGCAGGTCCTGGTGCCTTAGGCTGGGCTCTGGGCTGTGACTGCAGCTCCTCCCAACCTTCCCCTCATCACCAGCTGCAAATGAAGGACCCAGCTCAGACAATCTGACCTGGGCAGCTGGGATGCTCCAGCTGCCATGGTGTAAAGTAAAGGCAGAACACGGATTTTTTGGAAGATGAGAGGGTTAAAAACAGTTGCAAGGAATTTCTAGAAATTTTAGTGTCCCAAAGACAAAGCAGAGCATCTCCCTATATAAAACCAGGAGTCAGTCCCTTGAGTGTTGTGCAATTCTGGCACTGCAGAATTTGGGAGAGTTTTTGAGCCCTTTTCTGGACACCCCTATCCCCACATCAGAATGGGATTTTGGGTTTGTGCTCTGTGAGTGACTCCACAGTCCAAGCTCTGGGAGTGGGATCAGCCCTGGCTCCTCCCAGCACCTGGACTGGATTTATAAAATCAACCAGTTGCTCAATATCTCATGAATTACATCAGCTCAGAACAAACTCAACTTGATTAAGATAAAAACATGAGGAAAACCCACTTGGCACTAATTATTCTGGGTTTGGAACTTGCTGTTAATGTGAGATAACAGTTAATAACAAGAATATACTTAATGAATCTTTTTCCTATCTTTAGCTCACTTTAGACTGTGTGGCATCTACTCCATTAAAGAATTTAATTAGAAATTTTTCATTTTTCATTTGTGGGAAATGGAGTTGGGAATTTGTCAGGGGGGGAGCCAATGTGCAACTTCTCTTCCACTTTATTTGCAAAAAAAGGAACCTGTTCTTGTTTTCCAAAGCAGGATAGATAAAAGTGGTTATTTGCTTTGCCCAACAGATCACAGAAGAAGTTTTGAAATGAAGGCCTTCAGGACTGTGTTGAGAAGTAAAACATCTCCAAGGAAAGGACAAACATCCCAAACATCCCCAACATCCCAACACGGTGACCGACGCTGCCATGGACCCGACTGACAGAGGGCCAGCTAAACCCAGTCCATATTTCATATATATTTATTTATATATGAAATATCCCCCGCTTTATCTGTGTTTTCTAACAAGTGCATTATGTAGAAGGGAACATCTTTGGAGCTAGATTATCTTCAATTTATGTGCAATATAACAGGACTGAGCAAAGCTGGGAGAAAGGAGGAGGAGAGGTGGAAGTCACTTGGACATAATTTCAGTATTTTTTAATATTATTAAAAAAAAATCTCTTGAAAGATGAAGCAACCAGAAAGGAAATGTTAAGCAGAGCTGCTAAAACTTAATCCAAGTGTTCTCTTGGGGTGGGAGGGAGTGGGGGGAAATTTGGTTTCTGTCGCTGTTCCCTGGCGAAGGCCACGGGCTGTTCTCAGCTCTTTGAGAATCATTCCTGTTCCATTTTTCTCACTTTCCTGGAAATGCCCTTTATAAGTAGCTCTGTGCTGTACCAAAGGCTGTGATTTACTTTAAGTCCTTATTTAGAAAGAAACATCTCTGCTGGTGCTGAGGAAAAGGGTGTCGAACAGTTGTGCCTTGCTATCAGGATCACTCCACAAAAAAACTAAGGAAAAATTGAATTTCCAGGGTAGAAAAGGTCTAAAAACCCAATGCTCCTGCTTCCTTTCATGAGAGCCTCTCTGCCTTTGTCTGCACTTCCACAGTACCCCAGTCTTGTGGGAATTTTATAGTGTTGCTTTGCTAATTCTGTAATAATTGGGAATTCCATCCCTCCTTTGTCCGTTGCCATTTCATTTTGCACATTGAGGTTTTTTTTGGTGGAAGGTTTAGATCTGTAGGTTGCCCATACTGGGCTGGGAAGCTCTTAAAGCTGGGCTTTTTGTAACCTCACTGTGTTTCCTAGGACTGCACGGATCAATATTATCTTGGTGCCACGAGATAAATGGTGTACAAAGGGATAAATGATCTGCAAAGGGGTAAATGATGTGCAAAGGGATAAATGCAAATGGAAGAGGGGTTGATGGTTGTTCCTGCTCCCCCTTTTCTCCCTCTTCAGCCTCATCCACCTACTTATGCTGCCTCCATCCCATCTTGGGCACTGAAACCCTCCCAGCTCAGCCTCCACCAGAGGAGCAGAGTGAAACTTGGAACAGTGTTGGATTTAAGGGTGAAAATAATGTTGGAGGGACTCAGATGAGCACAGGAACCTCTTTGTCTGCATTGCAATAACTCCCTGGGAATGGTTTGGGAATGATAATTTGGACTGGACAGAACCAAGTGAGCTGGAGCTTCCTCTGGAGCAGAGGCTGCTCAAGGGGAGGTAACAAGAACCATAATTATTATGTGTGAAACAGACCCTTGAGCTGATGCTGCTGATTGTCTTTGTGCCCAGGGATCAGCCTCGAGGTCCTCACCAGGTGCTTGGAAGGTGGAGAAGGACCACTCTTCCAGAGGGAAGCACCAAAACCTGGATCCTTCCCCCAGTGGAGCTGTTTGCCTGCATTCCACACAGAACATCCACAGGAGACACAGCCCCAGGGAGGATGCACTGAAACCAACCCCTGGAAAGAAGGCTGGAAATGGGAAAACTTGGGAATGTACAAGGCAAAGCAGCCAACAATCTGCACCACATTTCTTGCAGAAGAGCTTTGAAGACAAGCAAGAACCCTGCACAAAAACTTCAGCTGAAATTCGGGTTGAGAAATTCCCTTAACACTGGGGAACTGATGTGATTCTTACAAGGAACGCCTTGCCTTTGGTGAGGTTGTGTTTATTTTGTTTGTTTGATAAACACAGATAATTTCTTGGCTGGAATTCCTCCTCCTGCCCTGGCAGGTGCACCTCTGGTGGTGGAGACTTTGTTCCAGGCAGAAGGGCTTGGGGAACCCAAACACAGAAATCTCCAGGGCTCTGCACAGGTGCAGATTGGGCAGAATGGCCTGAAAAGAAGCAAAAGTATTAAACCCAGCAGTTTTAGTCAATTTAATCAGTTGGAGAATGAAGAGCAAATATGGATCTGGCTCTCAGTAGGACATTGCTCCTCTTGCATTTATTCCCAGCATGGAAGAAACCCCGTGGCTGAAGCTGTGGGTAAATGGAGGAGAAAGGGCTGGTGCTGCTTTCACCTGGATTTACCACGGCTTAAACAGCAGAGGGAGATTGGGATGGGGGACCAGGATGGCTGGAAGACCTCATGGAGCATCTCCCTGAGCCCAGGGAGAGGAGCAGGGGGTGCCAAGGCTGGGCAGGGATGCAGGGAAGGTGAAAAAGGCGCGGAGTGAAATCGATGCGCTGCGAAAGCCGCCCGCACAAATTACAGCTAATTAGAGCAGCGGCTCTCATTAACTTGGTTTGGCCGTGCCCTGCCCATGGTGGAGGTGGGGAGAGGGAGCTTCTCCACGGGATCTTCCAGCAAATTGTTCCTCCAAATCCCCGGGGCTGTGGTAGCAGCTGGGACCGCAGGGTTTGTGTCCCTCCCCTGTCCCTGTCCCTGTGTCCCTGTCCCTGTCCCTGTCCCTGTCCCTGTCCCATCCCTATCCCTGTCCCTCTGTCCCTGTCCCTCTGTCCCTGTCCCTGTCCCTGTCCCTCTGTCCCTGTCCCTGTCCCTCTGTCCCTGTCCCTGTCCCTGTCCCTGTCCCTCTGTCCCCTGCCTGTCTCACCCCTGCACTGAAATGAATTACTGCTTGGGCCATAAAATCTGAGAGACCTTAAACAACCCCTTTAAAAAGACCAGGAGAAAGTGTTTGGAGTGAGGGCTGGAATTCCCAAGTTCTCTTCCCCATTGCCACAGAGGGAGCTGCTGACAGGCTGGGGGAGATGGAGCTGCCCTTTTTTGGGACATCTCACCTCCAAATCCCTAAGGAGCTGTGAAACACATTTGTTTGCAGCCTCCCTGCAGCGTGACAGGTTCTCAGCGTGCTCTTGAGCCTGCAAAGGAGAATGAGCAAAGCTTTAGCAGCTCTGAAATCATGACAGACTGACCCCAAACCCACTTTTCCACTGCCCTGAAGGGTTTGGCCTGCCAACAGCCAAGCCCCCATGAAAGGAAGGGAACCCCAGGCTGCCCACACAGGTATAAGGGCACATTAACAGGAGGAGAATTGATTTTCTGGATTGCAGCACAGACCTGGATCTTGGGAAGCCCTGGTCCCAAAGGTGTTATATTTAGTTTCTTTTGGAACATGATCTAGTAGCCCTTAAAATGGGGGATAGAATGTATCAGTACTAAAGTTATTTTTTATTTTTCACCAGTGTTACAGAGAGCTTTTTTATGATATGTGTGTGCGTGTGTGACATAATTATACCTCGTCTGTTTTCAGTAGCCACTTGTTACAGCATCTCTCTGTTAGGGCTCAAAACTGTATTTTGATTATTGAAGTGGTGGGAAAACCCATCCCCACCCTCAAACCATCTCACACTGATGACAATCTTGCCAAATTCCACCTCTCCTTGGTGTACGTTCTGTTGCTCCGTGCTCTTGGGTTCCTTGTGCTTGGTCGCTGAGCCAGCTGGGTGTCAATGTGCTTTTCCACAATAATTGAGAGTTTGATAGTCTCTACCTGTCAGTCCAGTGTGTTAATCTGTGTTGCCACCACCCTGGTGTGTGTTGCAGATAACCATCGTGCCGGGACAGCCATGGCAGGGCTGCGCTTGGCAAGGGGAGACAAATTAAAAATATATCCAGTCGATTAAAAAAAACAAAAAAACCCCAGCGATTTAATGATGGCTGACATCAAGAGAAGATCCAAAAAATAGCGTGCTTTGATTCCCATAATCATCCCAAGGCAGGCTGCTCATCTTTATTCATAGCCCTTCAAAGCCGTGCTCCCAGACGCCGGAGCAGCTCGGAGCTGTCGTGCTCAGACGGGGCTCTTTAGACTCTGAACACGCACCAAACCCTTCCCCTTTTAATTTTAGGGTGCAATTAAAGTGATGAGAGCTCTGCTGTTGGCCCTGTGCTGTCACAGAGGCAGGAAAAGAGGATCTGGGGAGCTGGGCTGGTGTGGGGTCACGTAAAGCCGCTTCTTTTAATGACATGTTTTAAGCTGGTTTAAGAAGGCAGCAAAATTAGAAAGCAAAAGATCTCCAGAAGTGTTTCAGGACACTACAAAGGTTCAGGGGACACAGCACAGGGACAGGGCTTAGCACTGAGGCTGGAATGGGCTGTTGGAGGCAGTGAGGGAACACTGGGAAGCTGCTCTGCCTTACTGGATTTGGGGGAAAAGTCAGGATTTGCTGAGGGTGCCCCATCCCTGCAGTGTCCAAGGCCAGGCTGGATGGAGCTTGGAGCGGTCTGGGATGGTGGAAGGTGTCCCTGCCCATGGAAACAGGATGAGCTGTCCCTTCCAACCCAAACCACCCTGGGATTCTATTAATCTGTGATTCTGTGATTCCTGCAGTCCCATGCCAGCCTCCAGCCCCTTTCCACAGGCAAACCCCTGCAGGATTGACGTCTCAGCATCCAGCCTCGAGCCTGCTGGAGGCTTCATTACCTCACACACTTGGGTGTTTTCTGAGCCAGCTGTTCAAATGCTGTTATTGCTACTGAATCCTTTTAAAATTAAGGAATTTCTGAGATGGAGTTTTTCTTCCCTGAGTGCTCCCCGCTCTCCTGCATTGCACAATCCAGCTGGAAGTCTGTCTCAGCCTGAGATTAAAGCCAAGTAGCAGCTCTAGGTGGTTTAAATGACACATTCTAATCTCTGTATTTTCCACCAGCCTCTGATATAGGTAAATTATGTTTATTTTCCCCATTTTTTCCTGCTTGGTCCACAATGATTTTATCAGTGCACCTGTAAAGGGAATGGCCTGAGATTGTTCTGACTGGTGTTGTCCATAACACAGCTCTGACCACTGCAAGGCCAGGCACTGCTGCTGGCTTTTAAATGCATCATTCCTATTCCAGAGGATGATTTCACAGCAGGAAAAATTTGCCTGGCAACACCCAAGTCATGGATAGAGCTGGAATTGTGAATCAAAAGGTATTAAGTGGAAATGTAGTCAGGAAGTGCCTGAAACATTGGAATTTTAATGGAAAACGTGTGTTGGCTGCCACATCCCTCGTGCTGCCATTGGTGCACTGAAATTAGACCTGGTTATCCCAAGTGCTCAGGTCTTGCAGGAAAATCACCCTGACTGCTGGAGGAAAGGGATTCCATGGCTGCATTTGGCATCTTGCAAGGAGAACAGGCTCTTAATTCATCACCTCAGACCCCAAAATGTGGCAAAAGGGAGATTTTGCATCTTCCTCCAGCACAGCAGCAGCTCGTGTTTCTTAATTTCCCATCCTTTACTATGCAACTGATTTTCATGGAATCTTCCCAGGATGGAGGTGGCTGGATATAATTTTGACTTTGCTTTCCTTCCTTCACATGTGCAAGTGGGTAATGCAGGAACGTTTCCATGACTGTCTCACCTGGGACATGCACTGGGTCTGTGAGCAGTGAAATATTGGGAAATTCTGTGTAAATCTGAACTTGTCTGTGAATCTTGACTAATCAGTGCCACAGGAACGATGCAATTTAGAACTGGAGATGTTCATGCAGTCTTGTTACTCTGAGTTCATTTAAAATTCTGGTTTTGCCAGTGAGCTGTGTTGCAACTGTTTAAAACTTGTTTTTTTTATACCAGTCTGATGCTAAAACCAGCTGCTGCATCCCCTTGTCCTGGTGACTCCACCATGGTGTGGGCCTTGTGTTCAATTTCTGGTTAAAAAAAAAGTGATTTTTTTTCAGTTGCGTGATTTTTTTACCTGATGCTGAATTTATTTTTTTTTTTTCTCATTAGAACTTGAAACTGTTCTTTCATACACAAAGTTCAATAAAACAGCTGAACTGCAGTGTGTGGTGTTTGATACTGAAGGGGGTGAAGACGAGATGTTGGGATGGTGTGAGGAGAAGGTTTGAGGAGTGTCTCCTAATTGAGGACACTCCTAATGAATGTCAACTCATTTTTCAGGATTAAATAACCTGAAATTTAATACCATTCACAAAAATCAAATTTACCCTGCTTGAGAAATAGAATCCTGGGGTAAAACCTGCACATTCCCAGCATCCCACCCAGCCACCTGGACTGAGGGAGCTCCAGGCAAACCTTAAAATTTTGATGATGTGTCACAAGAAGGGATGTCACTGATGGTGTGAGTTTCACACAGGAGGAGGGGTTGGACCCATCTGCTCTGATCCCAGTGGGAATCCTGCAAAAGGAGATCAGAAGCTCATTTAAAAACCTTGTTCTTGGCTTCAAACCACATCTGTGAGCTTCCCCCAAAAGTGAATGTGGCCAAAAAGTGCAAAAGTTCTGGTTTTGGTTGCCTTAAAGATATTGAAGTTGTTTCTCCTGTGTTGGCCAGAGAAGCCGTGGCTGCTCCATCCCTGGGGAGACACCTGGGCTGGTGGAAGGTGATTTCACCCATGGCAGAGGATGATGAAACATGATGAGCTTTAAGGTCTCTCCCCACCCAAACCATTCCACGATTCCATGGCTTGATGATTCCATGATGAAATGACACAAGTGCTGCTGTGCTGTGTCCCAGGGCCAGAGCTCCCAGCCTGCTGCAGGGGGATTTTATTTTAGTGGTCACTGAGCCAGGAGCACGGGCTATTATCCCAAAGTGACTCGGTTATTTTTGCAAATCCCAATTCTGGGACTGAAATCCAGGAGGAAATCCTGCAAGAGGCTTCATGTGCTGAGCTGGGGGCCTAGGGGTGGGAACAGAGCAGCCCCATGTGCCATTTTGGCTGATGCCATTTTGGCTGATGCCATTTTGGCTGGTGGCAAACCCAAAGCTCAGGGTTTCCCATACCCTGTCTCTCCCAGATGTTCAAGCACCCCCCAGGTAACCACACATCAACAGAACCTGCAGCTGGAGGCACCACAACCCTTTGGGGAGCTGATGCAGAGATCCAGGTCACAGCAGAGAATGAAGCAGCAAGAGCTGCTAAAATCCACCTCAGAGAGCCCCTGAGCCAGCCCAAAATGTGCCCTGCCACCCACAGCAGCCAGGAGTGACTGTGGGACCATCCAGCACAGCCACACTGGGAGCATTTGGGAGTTTCTGAGCTGACTTTGCTCACCATGGATCATCTCACCTACAGCAAACCTGGACAGCAGGGAGAGGTGAAACCACAGTTCCAGCACTCAGTGCCCACAGCCACCCTGGGCAGGATCACACCAGGGGAATTCAGCAGCAAACCTCAAACTCCTGAACTTTACAAAACCTCTTGATCCTGTCAGCCTCAGGAATTGTGATAGGGGCAGAGAAGTTCCTATTAAAGCAGCACTGAATGCTGGAACTGTTGTT
>JAWWMS010000114.1:2267472-2284562 GCA_035048045.1 Chlorospingus semifuscus | reverse complement strand
ACTGAATGCTGGAACTGTTGTTTCACCTCTCTCTGCTCCAGAGGCTCTGGAGGAGCCTGGCTGTGCAAAGAATACTCTCTGCTGCCTTTTAGCTCCTGCTTTGCTGTGCCAGAGTGTGGGCATCCCCTGGGAGGGCTGGTGGCTGTGGCAGCTCCTGCAGCACATCCCTGCACAGCGACAGAGCTGTGCTGTAAATCCTCCCCTTGAAATTTCCTGCTTGGGAACTTCCCTGCGAGCCATTTGCTCCCTGCGTGGTGAAGAAATATCAATTCATCATTCCCTGCTCAGTTCCTCAGCACGGTGCAGGATTTTAATGACCTGTGTCCTGTCCCTCTTTCCAAGCCAGAGCATCCAGATCTTCCAACTGTGACGTTTCCAGGATGCTGCAGATGCTTCCAGATTCCTACAGGTATTTCCCTGCTCCTCAAACCATGCCTTGCTAAGGAGCCTTTGTCTTGGATATTTCACTTCCCACCTTTTGAGTGGATAGTGGTACCCAAGGATCTTCCTTTGTGCTCCAACAAGTCCTGGCATCCTTCTACAATGGGTGTTTGTCCATCCCTCTGCTCTCATTTTTATGCATGGGAATGCTAAAGTTATAATTTCTCCTATGGAATTCTCCTTTACTTAACATCACCTTGTCCAGGCCATTTGTTATTATTCCATTTATTGATAGATTCTTGATTTTGTCCTCCCAGGGCTGCATTTCCAGCCCCTCACTTCACCATGCTGGTCCAATCCTGAGGATCCTTCACAATCAGCCCCAGTCCTGAGGATCTGGGTGGTGTTTCTGCCCTGTTGATATTTGGGAAGGATGGAAGAGAATTTATTTCCTGCTCTGTCAGATGTCTCTTGATTTATCCTGGTGTCAGGGAAGGAAATATTCCTCTGGCTTCCCAGGGCTGTGGAATCACAGTGGGTGCTGCAGGGTGAAAGAACTTTGGATGCTCCCAGGACCTTCCCTCAAACACCAGCACTTTTTAATATGCCAATATTAAATTCCACAGCCCCAGAGGGTTTGAGCACATATCAAGAGAACCCTCAGGATCTGGGCTGTGGATCTGAGCTGCTCCTGCCCCAGCCAAGTCACCAGAACTGGGGGTGATTCCACAGCTCCTGGTGGCTGCTGCTTGTCTGGGAAAACGTGAGCTGGAAGCTGAGTGTGGGGAGGGGGAGAAGGGGAAACCGTGGCTTAAAATAGCTCTTTTTGAAAGAAAGGGATGAAAACCTCTTTGAAGAAATGAGGGGAGAGGGGGAGTGTTGCCATGGAAACGGGGAAGTCTGTCTCTTCCCAAAAGAGGGGGTGGGAGATGGAGAAATAGTAAATACAGCGGAGGAACGACGGGGAAGAGGATCCTGCCTGTCAGTGGCATTCCCCATGGATCCCAAAGGGCATTCCCACTGGCATTCCCCATGGATCCAAAAGGGCATTCCCCATGGATCCCAGAGGATCCCAGTGGCATTCCCCCATGGATCCCAAAGGGCATTCCCTATGGATCCCAGGGCATTCCCCATGGATCCTAGTGGCATTCTTCATGGATCCTACAGCCATTCCCCATGGATCCCAAAGGCATTCCCTATGGATCCCACAGCCATTCTCCATGGATCCCACAGCCATTCCCCATGGATCCCACAGCCATTCCCAGTGACATTTCCCATGGATCCCAGGGGCATTCCCCATGGATCCCAGAGGTTCCCAGAGGCATTCCCCATGGATCCCAGAGGGATTCCCCATGGAACCCAAAGCCATTCCCCATGGACCCCAGAGCCATTCCCCATGGATCCCAAAGGCATTCTCAGTTGCCTTCCCCAATGGATCCCAGAGGCATTCCCCATGGAATCCCAGATGCATTCCCCATGGATCCCAGAGGAATTCCCCATGGACCCCAAAGGCATTCCCAGAGGCATTCCCCATGGATCCCAGAGGATCCCAGAGGGATTCCCCATGGATCCCGGAGGATCCCAGAGGGATTCCCCATGGATCCCGGAGGATCCCAGTGCCATTCCCCATGGAATCCCACAGCTATTTTCCATGGATCCCAATGGCCATTCCCCATGGATCCCAGAGGATCCCAGTGGCATTCCCCAATGGATCCCAGTGGAATTCCCCGTGGATCCCAGTGGCATTTCCCATGGGTTCTGGGCAGGGGGCTCTGGTCCTGCTGGGAGCAGATGGGGCTTTGGCACTGCCTGACCACACAGCCTTGCAAGTGTCACTTTGCATCTCCCTGTGCCAGCTGCACCCCAGATCTGTCACCTGCCCAGGTCAGCAGAGAGAGCTGGGGACACCTTCCCAGGGCCACGTCAGTGCCACCACTATGGGGCATCTCCCAGCAGCTGGGCAGGGACAATAAATAATGAATGTCCTCCAAATGCTTTGGAAATGTACATCAAATCTTGGCTCTTTTCTTCCAGGAATTTTCCACCAAGGCACAGCCACTTCCAGGGGAGAACTGTGCTGGGCAGCAGAGATATGGGGGGCTTGGCCACAGGGTGAGGGCAGCTGGGGGCTTCTGGAGAGGTTGTGGACAGGCAGAGTGGACTGGACTGGCCTGGAATCTGGCACAGCTCCCAAACTGGCACCATGCACAATCTGGCTGGGTGTGGCTCACAGCTTGGCACAGCTCATGGTTTGGCACGGCTCAGAACCTGGCACAGGCCAGGCTGGGCATAACCCAGGATTTTAACTAAAAGGGTTCAATTTAGATTTGATACAAGGAAGGAATTCCTCCCTGTGAGGGTGGGCAGGCCCTGGCACAGGTGCCCAGAGCAGCTGAGGCTGCCCCTGCATCTCTGGCAGTGCCCAAGGCCAGGCTGGACAGGGCTTGGAGCAACCTGGGATAGGGGAAGGTGTCCCTGCCATGGCAGGGGGTGGAATGAGATGGGATTTAAGGTCCCATCCAACCCAAACCATTCTGGGATTCCATGATTTGGCACAGCTCCTCATCTGGCCATGGCCATGGGGCTGTCCTGTAAGAGCCCAGGAATTTGGCCAGATCCGTGGCCATCCCACTCAGGACTATCTCATGTCTGACACCCTGCCCACAGTGCCACCATGCCCACAGTGCCACCCTGCCCACATTACCACCACGCCCAGGCCCTGGGGAAGGCACCCCCAGCCTCAACCCTTGGCTTCTCCTCCCTGCAGCAGCTCTGTGTGGGAGGAGGAGAAGAGGGAAATCATCCTCTCCAAGCACTTTTCCTCCTGTTTTGTTTGCAGTCCTGCAGCTCCCTGGGGAGGGAGGAAACTCTGGGGTGATGGGAACATCTCATCCCACCCCGTGGCTCAGATCTGACTGTCAGCAGCTCTTGGCCCCCTCCCAGCACCACCAGACACTCAGGCTGAACCCACAGGCTCTAAAAACAGTGTCTGCAGGGCTGCTCATCCCATCTGGGCTGTCAGGGAGATGCTTCCACCCTGGCCATCACCTGCATGGGGAGCCAGCCCCAGGGCTGAGGCTGGAGGAAGTTGTGTCCCACCAGGGCAGTGCAGAGGGGACCCTGAGGCCACCCACAGCTCCCCCCAGGCAAAGGAAATCCGTCTGCAGACACTGCTCATCTCCAGCTGAGGTTTTGGCCATTTCCTGCAGGTTTCTTCCATTTCCCCTCAGTCTTCTCTTCCCTAATCTCAACAACCAGAAGGTTTCAGCTTTTGGCCCCATTTCCCTGTTCCTCAGTGAGCACCAACCCCTGGAGTGACAGAAAAGCCCCTTACAACTGGAGGAAGGGGGATGTTCCACCAGGAGATGGGCATGGGCTGGTCCAGACCTGAGGGAGAGGAAATCCAGGTGTTCATCACGTCCCCCTCATCTTGGGGTGCCACAGGCCACGATGAGGGATGTGTTTAATGTTACCCCTGCAGAGAGGTGGTTTTTGCTGTTTTCCCTTCAGCAGTTGTGCCTTTCCAGGGACCAGGAGAAGCACGGAGGACCCAGGAGGATCTCCAGGGACCAAGAGATCTCTTCAGAAACCAGGAGATCCTTCCAGGATTTAGGAGATTCGCTCAAGATCCAGGAGATCCTGAGGATACAGGAAATTCTCCCAGGGTTTAGGAGATCCTCCCAGGATCCAGGAGATCCTTCCAGGAGATTCTCCTGGGGTCCAGGAGATTCTCCCAGGGTTTAGGAGATTTTCCCAGGATCCAGGAGATCCTTGCAGGAGGTTCTCTTGGAGTCCGGGAGAAGCAGCCCTGCCCAGCATCTCTTTTTGCTTTGCTCCTCCTTTCCCACATCACTCCAGGCAAATCCCGACCCTTTCCCCATCTCCCAGGATGGGGGAAGCCTCTCTGCCCCATCCCACCAGGGAAATTTGGGATTCTCCAGCAGCACCTGCCCTGGCAGAGCAGAGCTGGCTCTGTGGCTCCGTGTCACTGTGTTCCCGTGACATTTTTAGATGTCTCCTGGGGCGTGAGGGGGTGCTGGGGGTCCAGGAGCTCCATGCCCTGACGTCAGCAGCGGGTGGGAGCTCGGATGCTTTCCCTGCAGGGTGAATCACAGCCCTGGGAACTCACTCACAGCTCTCACAGCTCCTGAGATGACACAAGGCCCAGTTATGTCAACACCTTCAGCTGGAGAACCGTGGCTCACATGGAGATGGGGCTCACATGGAGATGGGGCTCAGTGCTCTGCCCTGCTCGACCCCAAGCTGGGCAGTGCTTGGTCCAGCTTGGGTTCCCTTCCCAGAATGGCTGTGGGCATTTGCTCCAGCCCTCAAAGCCCCTTTGGCTTTGCAGGAGGTAGGATGGGGTCCCCAGGAGGGACACCAGAGTGTTGCCATTGTCTGAGGCTGCGCAGGAGGTGTGGAGGTGCTGGCACAGGCTCTGTCCTCTTTGGAGAGCTTGTCCCACCCCTTCCCCACCCTGGGTGCCCTGAGCAGTGGGGCTGGGTGTGGGTTGGGCTTTCCAGTGATCCTGGAACTTGAATTCATCTGTTCTGGATGAGGCCAGGCCTGGGAACAACCCTGCCCTGTGGCTTTCATCCCTTCCCCACAGCACCACTTCCAGGAGCATCTCCCAGCCCCACTGCGGGGGAAAGGGGTAGAAATCACATTTTTTGCTATTTGTATTTTATTATTTTTTACTATTTGTGTGTCAAACCCACAGAGGGTCAGAACAGCCCTTGAGGGCATCCCTGGGAGTAAAAGAAAGAAGGAGAGATCCCCTGGCCACAGGATCTCCTGGTTCCTGGAACATCCTCCCACCGAGTGCTTTTCCCAGCACCACACACGCACACAGGCTACAAATTCCAGTTTGGGTGTCTATAAAACCCATTGAGATGAGAGAAATAATTCAGGAGGGAATTATTATTTCATAATAGCACCGAGCAAAGGCGTCATCTTGTTAAACCCTTGTGAAAGAGCCAAGTGGGTGCAGAGCTCATCTCTCCTGGTGCTCCGAGAGGCTGGGATCCGTCTGGAGCTGTCAGCACGGCTGGGGGAGGAGGGTGCAGACACAGGCATGATAATAATAGCTCACAATTAGGGTAGTAAATCAGGAGAGAGCGTCACTCAATTCAGAGAAATTCCCCTGATTTGCTGGAGACGGGAGTTTGGCTCTTTGCACGGAGCTGGTGCTGTTTGGGTGATGAATCCCCCTGGTTCTGCAGAGCCTTCACAAGGCGGCAGCAGCAGGAGGAGCACGCTGGAAATTCAGCTCCACTTGAATTGTTCCATGCCCAGCCTCAGTTTCTACATATTGCATAAGGTGCAGCCTTGGGCACGTCATTTTCTGCATTCAGCCCACCCTGGTGTGGCAGATCTGCCTCCAGAAAAGGTTAAAATGGTGCAGCTGACATTAAAAACCCTTGGCCAGTGCATCCTCCTGCCCAGCTGGATGGGAGTGCAAGGGTTGGTTGTGAAGGATTCCCAGTTTTCCTAGACATTAATTTTCAATGTTAATTATCTGGCTGGGGCTTGGGAAAATACAGTTTTTGTTCCAACGTGAAGAGGGATGTCAGGAGCAAAAATACTGGGATTTATCCCTACCATGTCCCCACATCCCCCTGGATGACTGGGCACCACACTGAGCACTGATTTTCTCAGGTGTTCAGGATGTTCCAGGCCCTCCATCCCACCTCAGGATGTCCCTGGAGAGATCAGTGTTGGCTCTGGTAACTCCATGCAAACCTGACTGCTCTATATGGGAATAGAAATATTTCCCATTGCCTCCTCCAGCCCTCGTGCCTTGGGTGCCAGGAGCCTTGTGGGACTTGTTGCTTCCTTGGTGCTCCTTGTGGGGCCATGGGGGGATGGCAGAGTGGGCCCAACCTCATTCCTGAAGGCAGGGGTTGATTTTTAGGTCCTTTATGTTGGTATGAGCTTGGCCATCTCCTTCCTTTGTGATGGGAGATGTCTCCTCATGAAGAAACCTCAGTAAATGCAAAGTGATATAAAATTATTGCTTTTCACCTCCTCACCCCAGCTCCTGCAAGTCCAATCCTGCCCTATCTCCTTCCCCAGAGCTGCAGGGTGTTTCTGCAGCCCCCAGATGTCCCCCGAGCAGACCCAGGCTGTTCCCAAGAGCATGGCATGGGTTGGAGGCGCATGGCAAAGCAGCCCCGTGTATCCAGGGATATCCAGGGATATGATTATTTCCCAGTGGTTGAAATCTAGGTCTCCTGCTTGGGAGCAGGGCTGCGGGGGGAGGTAGGGGGGGGGGGGAAGACGCTCATATTAATCTCATGAATATTCATGGGGAAGCTGAGCTGCCTTCAGAGGTTGACTCCGGGGTGGGAGTTTGGGGGGCTGTGGGCGAGAGGTGCCGGCAGCGGCGGGAGCAGAGCAGCTGCTTGTGCATTCTCCGCATGCCCGACTGCAGAGCCCAGTGTAAGTTGGTGCCTTTTTCTCTCCCCTCCACCCCATCCCTGCATCCTTCCCCCTCTCCCCTGCTCGAACACAGCCTGGCAGGAGCCGTGCAAAGCGAGGGAGTCGCGCTTGAGTCGCAAACACGACCCCAAATCCTGCGACTCCCGCCCGCAGTGCTCAGTGCGGGGCGGAGAACAAACCGAGGGGCTTTGGGCAAATCTTCACCGCCTCCATCCCCCCCTCCAGCCCCCAAATTTGCATGAATTAACCCCAAAGATGCTTGAGAAGGGGTTGTTTGCCAGGACAAGCAGCGATGGGGAGAAAGTAGGAGAAAGTGATGTTGGGATGGGTGATGTCAGCTGAGACGATGCCGTAAAACCGCACCGAGCATCAGCGCTCGGATTTGGAGCCGGAGGAAGAAGCCCAGAGCCCGTGCCAAATAAAAATCAACATGTTAAATAAAAACAAACTAAATTTCTGTGCTGTTAAACAAACCCGGGGTGTTTGGGGAAGGGAGAAAGGGGAGGAGAGAGTTTACGGGCAGGAGGAAAACGGCGTGTTTATTAAAAAAAAAAATAAAAATAAAACATTGAAGGTTGGTTGATCTTTGGTGAGATGGAGGTCTCTGGCTGCCAGATCTTTCCTGCAGCAGCAGGAAGATGTTGTTTGTGGTGTTCTGGCGTGATGCTCGGAGGAGCCAGGGAAGGTCAAATCCAGCTGAACTCCTTGGTGAGCCGCTGGGGAGCGAGTGGTGGGGAGGAAATGCAGGAAAAGGATAAAAACTGGGACAAACGCGACCTCCTCTCCTCCGGGCCTGGCAGAAAAGGGTTAAGAGAAGCGGTTGAATGCTGCAAGCCTCGTCAGGGTTGTACTATTTTTTCTAGTGCATAAGGAGAAGGGAGAGGAGGGTTGCACGGAGAAGGGAAATTTCCAAGAAAAGAGGGATCTGCGGCAATATCTGCACCTCGGGGGATGAAGAGAGGAACCCACAGGCGTAAATGGCCTGGAGATGGCTGAAATCTTTGCCGAGGAGATTGGGACCGCGGGGTTACTTTCCACCTGCCTCCCCTGCCCGGTTCTGTAATCCTGGCTCAAAGTAGACAAGTCGAGTTGGAGCTGAAGAAGGGAGGTTAGAGGGGTTTTTATTTCATTTGGGAGGGGAGGGGAGAAAAAATAAAAAAAGGCAAAAGAATGAGCGGCTGGTTGGCCCTCTCCCGTGGGCTGAGCATCTCCGTGGTGCGAGGCAATGCAGGATGATCCGGAGCAGGGATGCTGAGGACCCGGCGCCCACCGGGGGGACATGAGCCTCGACATCCCCAGCAGAAATTTCACCCAACGGAGCCGAATTCCCACGGGGGTGGGTCGGCCGGGGGGGGCTGGCTCTCGGCAGGATGGGGAGGGTGGATGCAGCTCGCGTGGGTCCCGCTGCTCGTGGGTGCTCGGAGCCATCACCGAGGGGCTGCTGGCCTTGGCGGGGGGACAACCGGGGACCGGCGAGGGGTTCGCTCCGGTGGGTGAAACCGGAGCATCCTGAGCCACCGGGAACGCCACACAACCACCGTGGGTGCTGCGCCCGGTGGGTGACACCGACCCCCGGCTGCTGCTGCTGGGGACCTTGGGTGGCTTTGCAGAGCCCCAAGCCGGGGGGGCTGCGTCGTTCTCCCCCCGCTCTCCGGCTGGCACGGGCTCGGCGGGCAGCCGGCCCCGCTGGGCTGAGCACAGCGCAGGGACACGGGGCTCTGGTTTTTTCCGCCTCGTCTCTCTCTCTCTCGCTCTCTCTCTCTCTCTCGTGTTGCAGTGCGGGTTGGGCGGGCAGCTCCCGCCAGGCCGGGGGAAAGCGGGGTGCCCGGAGGAGCCGCGGCTTTGCGGATGCTCCTGGCGAACCCCCGCAGCTTGTTACCTTCTCGGTGTTTTTTCCAGGCGATGCCACACCTCCCGAGGACACTGGGGACATCGGGTTTTGCTGAGCTTAGCAGCTTTTCACCGTCTTACCGAAGGCATCAGACAGACGCTCATCTGCCCTGAAGTGAAGATCTGCAACAGCTCCCGGGAAGACTCTGTCTCTCTGTCTCTCTGTCTCTCTTTCTCTCTCTCTCCAGTCCAAACCATTACAAGACCTGACTTCCACCATCTGGGAATCTAACCCCTCTTATGCCCCTTCTCCTTTTTCTACGATGACTCACCATTATTTTTAACTTTGAAGAGAGAGGAAATTATGGGGATCTTGGAAGCCTGTATTTCTCTCTAGGATTTCCCCAGGGGTCAGATAATCGGTGTTACTAAGAGACACTAAGATTTGGCTTCTCCAGGTAATGTGATTTGTTTTCTGTGTGCCATGGTGGTTTGCAGAGGATGACAGGAGCCGGGACACCAGCGCTCGAGGAGGGGGACTGCGGTGCTCCGCGGGGCAGCTGCGACCGCGGGCTCCACGTTCCGGCAGCCGCAGAGCTCGGCTGCAGGCAGGGAGGGCAGCATGACACCAGGGAAAGAGGATTGGGAAGGTGTTAAAACTTAAAAGCGGAGCTGGAGCTTTCCTGGAGGGTAGATTGCCTGAGATCGCACGGTTAAATGTTAATTAACCCTTAGCTGCATGCCTGGAAATGAGCTGAGCCCGGCACCCCGCGGGGTCCTCTCGCCACTTCAGGGCTGGATGGGGTTATTTTTCTTCCTTCCTTTCTCTTCCCTTCCCCCTCTTTATTTTTTTTAACTGGAATTTTTATTTTTAGCCAAAAAAAAAAGCCCTGGTTTACCCATGCCAGTTTTCCCACGCTGGTTTTGAACAGGTGACGGTTCCTCAGGTGTTTCCTCTGTTCCACCTAATGGGTTTAGATGGGAGTTGTTGAACTCTGTCCCAAGGAAGGCAAATTAACCCCTCCAGGAAGGGGATAGACGTGCTAGAGAAGGGATCTGCTCTCCTCCCACCAACTTTATTCCATCTCTCTCTTTCTCAGCAGGGGCGATTTTCTTTCTTCTTCTCCTTCTTTTTATTTTTGTTTTTTCCCTCTGTTTTTATCTCATCCCTTCGCCTTTTCATGAGACTCTTCCAAACCTACGTACCTGTCCTTCTGCAGGATAGTAGCCCTGCCCTGAACCCGATCCCACCGCCGGGCGCTGGGAAGAGTTTAGCATAAGGATTTCTTTTAAAGCCCAATAATGACAGTTGCCACTGGAGATCCTGCAGATGAAGCTGCAGCTCTTCCCGGTCACCCGCAGGACACGTACAACCCCGAGACCGACCATGAGTGCTGTGAAAGGGTGGTCATCAACATCTCGGGGCTGCGCTTCGAGACGCAGCTCAAGACACTTGCCCAGTTCCCAGAGACCTTGCTAGGGGATCCCAAAAAGAGGATGAGATATTTCGACCCTCTCCGGAACGAGTACTTCTTTGACCGGAACAGACCCAGCTTCGATGCCATTTTGTACTATTACCAGTCCGGGGGGAGGTTGCGGCGGCCGGTTAACGTGCCCTTGGACATCTTCTCCGAAGAGATCCGCTTCTACGAGCTGGGGGAAGAGGCCATGGAGATGTTCCGGGAGGATGAAGGCTACATCAAGGAAGAGGAGAGGCCGCTGCCTGAGAACGAATTTCAGAGACAAGTGTGGTTGCTCTTTGAGTACCCTGAGAGCTCAGGCCCTGCCAGGATTATAGCTATTGTCTCTGTCATGGTGATTTTAATCTCCATCGTCAGCTTTTGCCTGGAAACGTTGCCCATTTTTCGGGATGAGAACGAAGACATGCACGGCAGCGGGCTGAGCCATCCCCCCTACTCCAACAGCAGCATGGGGTACCAGCAGTCCACTTCTTTCACAGACCCCTTCTTCATCGTGGAGACACTTTGCATCATCTGGTTCTCCTTCGAGTTCTTGGTGAGGTTTTTTGCCTGCCCCAGCAAGGCTGGTTTTTTTACCAACATCATGAACATTATAGACATCGTAGCCATCATCCCCTACTTCATCACCTTGGGGACGGAGCTGGCCGAGAAGCCAGAGGATGGCCAGCAGGGCCAGCAAGCCATGTCCTTGGCCATCCTCAGAGTCATCCGCTTGGTGCGGGTCTTCAGGATCTTCAAGCTCTCCCGGCACTCCAAGGGGCTGCAGATCCTGGGCCAGACTCTCAAGGCCAGCATGAGGGAGCTGGGCCTCTTGATATTTTTCCTCTTCATCGGCGTCATCCTCTTCTCCAGCGCCGTCTACTTTGCCGAGGCCGACGAGAGCGAGTCCCAGTTCCCGAGCATCCCCGATGCCTTCTGGTGGGCTGTGGTTTCCATGACGACTGTTGGCTACGGAGACATGGTCCCCACCACCATCGGGGGGAAAATAGTGGGTTCCTTGTGTGCCATCGCTGGCGTATTAACGATTGCCTTACCAGTGCCCGTCATAGTGTCTAACTTCAATTACTTCTACCACCGGGAGACCGAGGGAGAGGAGCAGGCTCAATATTTGCAAGTAACCAGCTGCCCAAAGATCCCCTCTTCCCCTGACCTAAAGAAAAGCAGAAGTGCCTCTACTATTAGTAAGTCTGATTATATGGAGATCCAGGAAGGTGTAAACAATAGCAATGAGGATTTTAGGGAGGAGAACTTGAAGACAGCCAATTGCACCCTAGCTAACACAAACTATGTGAATATCACCAAAATGCTAACCGATGTCTAGTCGCTAAAATCTAGTCCCGTATTTAAAGCTGAAGTGGAACAATTGCAGATATTGAGTGCTGCTCTGCATTGTAGTTAACACAGTATTTTCTACGGTGTATATTTGGTTCTGCATGGGAAGCAATAGCTGTGTAAGTGACTTTTAACCTTTGATTTCTGCACCGAATAAGCGTCCGTGCAAAAAGAAAAAGCCAACAAATCCAAACCATTTTTGTTGCACTTCTCCCATCCCAGGCTCGTGGGTTTCCAAAGATACGGAGGGGACGGGCACTTCCAGCAGCGGGATGGGGATGGAAGGGGCAGGTCCAGGGCTGAACCCTGGTGCCTGTGCTGGGTGACAGCCAGCTCCCAGGCACGGGGAGCAGCTGGGGAAGGTCAGGCAGGAGTTCCTGGAGGGTGGCTGTGGCTGTGGGGCCGGGCTGCTGGAGGGCTCAGCTCCTGCCCCGGGAGAGCCGAGCGCGAGCGCGGCGCCCGGCTCGTGTTTCATAACTGAAAATGCTGCATGCTGCAATAGTTTCAGCCACTGCAGTGTGCCAGTGTGAGGCCCAGGGGAGGGATAATTAGTGTGACGGCACATTATTTATTAAGTCTTAAATTTTCTATGCGAGGCATCGGGAGGGACGAGTAAATAAATCAAGAGCTTGGAATTTATTTATTTATTTAGATGACACTTCCATCATCAATATTTCCAGGATCACCAAAGACACCTCCACTGACACATTGAAAATGAGTTGGAAAAAGCATCTTTTTTTATATCTATATATAAAACTGGAGCAACTATGCTGTGGCCTATAATATATTTATACTGCAGTGAAATTTAACCAGTAATACAGTACAGCTGCATGGATATTTGTTGCATGAATCTGAATATTTAATACACACACAAATATATATTTTCTTAGTAGACTATACAGTATTCATGTTTATAGTGTTTATAGATTCTCCGGTGGCTCGAAGGAGATTCATGGGAATTAAAAAAATCTCCATTATAGTTAAAAACCGGATGGGGAAGGCGTGTGCTGACAACAGTTGGATAGATAACAGTGCAAAGCCTGAGAGATAACAAGGCAGAGCCTGAGTGTCCGAGCATCCAGACACAAGAGCTGACAAATGCAAGCCAGGGAAGGTGAGCTGAAAGTTAAACACCTGCGCTCATTACGGGGCGAGTAATTAGTCATTAATCGTGGTGTCAGGAGCAGAAACCACGGCGGATCGGAGAGGGCACGAGGAGCAGGTGGAATAGCAGGTTCCAGCTCTCCTGACTTGTTTGTTCAGCAGTTTTCAGCCGTTCCCGTAGAATTCCTGAGTGTGTGTGTATAGATATTTAGAGAGCGACTACAGGGCCGAATCCTCAGCAAGCAGAGCTCCTGGGGTATCAGGGATGTCCCAGCTCAGGGCTGCTGGATGGTGGGACATGGGCTGGAGCAGGGTGGCCTGACCCTGGAGCCCGTGGGGTCACCAGGGCAAGGTGTGTTTTGGGATTGAAAGGTCCTTTTCAACCCCCTCAGGGCTGGGGTTTATTCCTTTATGATGGAGTGGGCAGGTGTTGAGGTGGCCTGGATCTGAGCTGGCCTCTCTGAGCCTTTGCTTTGCCTTCTTTCAGGGTGTTTAAGAGCAGAGGGACAAGGTGCAGAGAGCCTGAGGTTCTCTCTCTTCACCCCCGGTGTAATTTGGGGATGGGTGAGAGCTGTTGGTCCTTGGGGAATCTCACCTGCTTTCCCCATCCCTAGGTGGGTTTGCTTGTGTTTTCCCCATTGCTGACAATCCTCAGGGAGAGGTGTCCTGCTCCTCTTCCAGGTCAGGGGAGATGGAGGAAAATCTCTGCCAAGGTCACGGATGAGCAAAGCCTCCCTGGGCTGTGGAACAGGGTTCAGTTGGGGTGAATTTGGGCTGAAATGGGGCGTGATCAGCCCTGAAACATTGCATGAAGGGTGAGCACAAGGAGCCTGGGGAGGGCTCAGCCAGACCCTTCCTTCCTCAGAGAGGAAACCCCTGCTCCTGCCAATAATCCAACTGGTGCTAAAGTATCTACAGCAATGGCTCCAAACGCCACTCCAGAGCAGGATCCATCTTGTGCTGATGGGGCTCCACTTGGCCACGTGGAATCACTCCTCAGTTTTATTTGATTGATTGATTGATTGATTGGTTGAGGCCTGGCTATAATTAATTCCAAGTGCCCATGGTTTGTGCATGGCAGTCCCTGCTCCTGTGTGGGGAGAGGACCTGCAGCATCCTTGTTCTGATCCCTGTTCAGTTGGGGTTCATGGATGCTCAGGTCCCCAGGTTGTTTTTAATTGGATCTTGTTATTTTGGGAGTCCTGCACTCCACTTTGCTGGGAATGGGAGACCCTGAAGCCCCTTCATGCATGCACACAAAAAAGCCAACACAACCAAAAGCAATAAATCCTGAGTTCTGAAGCTCATCCTGTTGGATGGGACAGGGCTGGTGAGAGTCACCAGCTCGGGCACCATTCCCAGGCAGGTTGGCCAAGTTCCATGGATCCAGCTCCTGGTGGCTCTGTGGGGACATGGGCTCACACAGGGGAGCTGCCTGGTGGGCTGGGATCCTCTGGGTGCCCTTAGCACCAGCTGATCCCTTTCCTGGTCAGGGCTGAGGTGTTTTGCTGGTGGTTTTGCTGCAGTTCTTTGGAGGATGCTGGTGCTCTGTGGTCTTCGAGAAGTGTCCGGTTGTTGAACACCCACTGTGGGCTTGGGGTGATTTGGAGCAGTGTTGGCCAAAGCTCTGGGTGTGTGCTGTGGTGGTTTGGTGAGGAGGAAGGTGAGATTTTCCTTTGGGCAGGTGGGATTTTGGGCACGGTGCTCCTGTGGGCCAGGCAGGAGGGGAGAGTGGATCCATGAGCAGGATCCAAACATCCAAACCCAATCCCCAGTCTGGGGAGTCCTGGCCGCCTTGGGAGGCTCCACAGCCACACAGCAGGGGCAAATGGGGATGAAGAGCAAGATGCCACACTCCTGTTGTCACTGAGTGAGGCGATGACTGTCCCCATGGCAGGGCCAGCACAGCCAGTCCCTCCCTTGGGACAGGTCCTGCACCTCCTGCCCTGACCCTGGCAGATGTTCCTGGGGAAAACCACCCTGGTGGGAGAGCTCTGGGCTGCCCTTGTGTGGGGCACAATGGAAATAAATGCCCAGGCTCAGTGCTCAGGGTGGGTGAAGGCCATGGCTGGGAGGGATCCGTGGCTGCACAGAGCAGAGGGGTCCAGACTTCTGCCTCTCACAGAGAAATGGTTCCCCTACAGCTTTTAATGGGATTTGTGCCTGCAGGTCGGAGCTCTAGTGCTATTTCTAGCTTTGCTTCTGACTCACTGATGTGATCTTGAACCAGTTTTTCAGGAGGAGACTGTGATATTTTTTTCTTCTTTTTTAAATTATTTTTTTTTCTTAAGGAATGTGGTTTGAGAGAGTCTGGGCCTGTTTCTGTGGAGATGCTGAGCATCCCCATCTCCTCCTGACTCTGAAAGGTGCAAAAATGAGCTGCAAAGTGGCTCAGACTGAGGATGCTAAATTAGGGATTGGGAAAGGGGATGGTCCCATAGCTGTGTTAGAGTCCATCAGGACCCTAAACAGAGCTAGTCTGGTTCCTCTCCTCCTCCTCCTGAGGAGCCATTTCCCTCTCTCCAGGCCTGGAATGGAAGCCTGGAGCTCTCTGGTCTGTGGAGGTGCTCCTGCCTTGGCACCCGGAGGAGGCAGCACCTCTATTTTAGTTTTAGCCACTGTGCCACGGTTCTGGAGAGATGGAAAGCTGTGACTGCAGGGAGAGTTGTCTCCTAACACCCAACCTCGTGCCCAAGCCTGCAGGCAGCCCATCAGCCCTTTCAAATCTTCCAGAATATCTGCTGGGGGCAATGGGGTGAGGCTCGTGTGCCAGCTGGATGCTTCCAAGTGATTAGGGAAAAAAAGAACTCTCTGGAGCACGATGTTTTATGGGGAAAATTAATCCCTGCAGTGACTGTGTCAAAGTCCTACAGATCTGAACGCTGAGCTATAAGAAGAAAAGGATCTCTGGATTGGCGTTATGAGAGTGTGGCACGTGGGTGTATAAATATGGGCATATTTGTGCATAAATACACAGAAGGAGAGAAAAAGACAGAGGAGGAGGAGGTATTTCAGGAAGGACCTTGCTTTGTTATTAGATAATTCCTGGGTCAGCCCTTGAAACTGCTGCCAAAGCCTTGTAGCTTTTCCAGAGCTTGCAATATCCTTGGGGATGGATCCAAGGGAAGGAGATCTTGATCTTGCCTTGGGAGTGGAGGCATCCTGAGGGTCTGGTGGCATTCAGCTCCTCACACCCCTCTGCAAACAGCAGCTTTGCAGGGTCTCTGTTCCCAGCCCCAAGTCCTGGCTTGTGCCAGTCACAACCATTTCTGTGACTGTGCAGGGTTGAAGGGATTTGGGTGAGTTGCAGGTGCTGTGCTGCACCGAGTGGCCTTCGGGGTTATTGTTTGTAATGGTTGGGTTTTAAATCTCTTAAGCTATGGTGACTTTTGGTCCCAGTGTGGTGGCTCCTACTCTGGAGCCAGGGTGGTGCTATCACAAATTCCTGGAATGGTTTGGGTTGGAGGAACCTTAAAGCTCACCTTGTTGCACCCCGTGCCATGGACAGGGACACTTTCCACTAGACCAGGCTGCTCCAAGCTCTGTCCAGCTTGACCTTTAAACCTTTTTTCCAGATCTTTCCCATGAGACCTTACCCCAGGATCCACATCCTTGGGGGTATTTATCCATAGGAGTTATCCATGGTGGTCACTCATGGGAGCTGGTCAGTCTGCTGCAGGGGTGAAGCAGGCTGAGGAAAGGAGTCAGCCCCAAAAACCATTCTGTTTTTCACCCAGATGAAGGCTGTGGCTCTTTCCTCAGCCCCCTGGCAGTGTTTGACCTTCTCCACGTGACATCCCTTGGTCCCTCCTGTTGGGGACCAGCTGCTGCTCCTGCCAGGCGCCCCAAGGGGGGACAAGGGTTAACCCAAGCCACTGCTCTGCCCTTCCCCAGCCCTGTCAGCACCCCTGGCCTCGGTGTCCCTGGGATGTTTCTGCATTTGGCTGCCCAAAATTCACCCCCCTGCTCCAAAATGGGTTCTCCATCCTGCTCCCATCAAGGGGAGAGGGCCCAGCCTGGGGGTGAAGCAGCCCTGGGAGCACAGCACTGATGTACACCCGGGGACAAGATCCCCCAGCCCAGTTATGCATGATGAGAGATAAATAAATCCCTAATTCATGTTTTTCCTCCAGAGAGGGGGTGGTTTGGCTTGTAGGAGCTGCTGGACATTGTGTAACCACGCCAGGTTCACACATGGACACACCACATCCTCTCCCCAGCCCTGCCTGGCTGTCCTGAGCTTGGGGTTGGTATTCTGGGGTTTGGTTTTTTTGATTATTATTATTTTTAATTTTTTTTCTGCTGCCTATAAGATGTAATTATCCATTTGCACTTGCTCCCTCAATGTTTGAGACTGTGCTCTTGTCCTCCAATGTCATCCCCGAAGCGCAAGGGGAAAAAATGGGTATTGGATCAACCCTGCATGTGGTGCCTAATTTGAGCAAATCAATAGGAAGAGGAAATCCAAGAAGGACTCATCCTAAGGATGCTGGAGCTGAACCTTTTGTTTCCATGGTTACG
>JAWWMS010000114.1:2153393-2166105 GCA_035048045.1 Chlorospingus semifuscus | reverse complement strand
TTATATTATATTATATTATATTATATTATATTATATTATATTATATTATATTATATTATATTATATTATATTATCCTCCTTTTAATTATTAAGGAGATTTAATTATCCTATTTTTTTTCTTACCCCTTTTATTCCCCATCCCCAGCAAGAGACTTGTTTCCCCTAGAGAAACACTCCTTTAAACTGTGAAACAGGTTATTTCAAGCCCAAAATGAGATGGTTTATATTTAATAAAAAGCTACAGAATACTGTAACAGTTTCAAGGAGCTCCAACACTGTCACAGGTAAGAAAATTCCTCTGCAGATGATGGACCAAATCCAGCAGTTACACAATTACACAGTGCCAAGGAAAATGTGCTTAAAACAGGGAAAAATTACATGGAATGGGGAATCAGTGCTACAAACTAGATCATTTTTCTTATGCTGTTTGACAGCTTTTCGTAGGAATCTGCAGGCACAAAATGCTTTGGGAATTGTCCTTTTCACTGGAACCATCATCAATTTACACCTGAAACCTCAGCACCCACCACTCTGGGGTTGGGATGGAGCAGAGAATATCAGTGAGGATCCCCAGGGGGGCATTTTCCAAGGCACCAGGATTTCTGGATAAAATGATTATTTCTGAGGTGTTTAAGGCACTGGGAGTTGCAGGGGGATGAACCAAACTCAGCCAATCCTGCACTGAGGCCTCAGCCAAGCCCTTCTGCAGCAGGATGAAGCTTTCATTTAAAAAATTTGAGTTTTCACCTTGTGAAACAATAAAGTTCCTCACTCTCACCAACTCAAAAATACCAGCAGCTTTGCTGCTCTAACAGGAACCATGTGGGAGGATTTCCAATCCTAAAGCTTTAGGATTTTAGCATTTCTTTCTGGAAGGCATTTTAGGATTTTAGGTTTTTTTCTGGCTTTTAAAAGAGTGGGACCAAAGCTCTGTGGGGATGGAAAGAGCCAGCCCAGCAGCTCCTCACCTGCTGCTCCCACTCTACACAATTCCAACACCTTTTCTGCTCTGCTTTTTCCCTCTCCCTGTAAATGAAGCCTCTGCTCAACACCTTCCTCTTTTCAACACAAGCCCTGTGGTATTTTCACCTCTTTTACCACCAAGAAACAACTCAGCAGGATGTGGTGTCCACACCTCCCACCTCACCCATACTCAATGGAATTATTTTATATTATTTATACATTATTTTAATTCATTTATATACATTATTTAGATTTTGTGCTATTTTGTATAATTTAAAATATTTATATATAAATATTTTATTTATTTATACATATTATTTATATTCTATATTATTCCATATAAACGTTTATATATTAAAACATAAATATTTTATTTGTCTCTACATATTACTTATATTGTATATAACTTTATAGATTTTTATATATTTTATATAGAATTATTTATTTATACATATTACTTATATTTTATAGAATTTTATAGCATATTAATATATTTTATATATAATTATTTAATTTATTTATATATATTACTTATATTTTATATGATTTAATAGAATTTTTATATATATTTTTATATAATTATTTGATTTATTTATACATATCACCTATATTTTTTATTCTTCCATATTTTATATAATTTTGTATATTTAATATAATTATTTAATTTATTTATACATATTATTTATATTTTATATTATTTATAAATATATTTTCTCTATTTATAAATTTATTTTAAAATAATATATTATTTATATATATTTTTTATTTATAAATTGTACACCCCTGAGTGTCCTGGCTACCAGCTGCAGCTTTCCCTTCCTTGTTCTGTATTCTGCCCCACTGAAAGGCAGGATACAGCTGCTAGAACATGGATTTAGGCATTTCAAATACACAAAATAAACCTCTCCCTGCCCCACACTCTGTGGTCAGGCTCTGCCCTTGATAAAAACCATAATCTACTGAAAACCAAGGCTGTGACTTTCCCATCTGATCCATCAAATCTCCCCTCCAAACCTGCAGGATCTTAAGGAGAGTCCTTCCCTCTCTCCATCAGAGCAATGTCACTAATTTCTTACCCTTATTTAGCAAAATTTGAGTTCTTGTCCCCCCAATGTCACTAATTTCTTACCCTCATTTAGCAAAATTTGAGTTCTTGTCCCCGCAATGTCACTAATTTCTTACCCTCATTTAGCAAAATTTGAGTTCTTGTCCCCCTCTCTTTCCTTCTGCAGACGAGCAAACAGCTCAGGAGCTCCCATTTCCCACATCCCAGCCCATGGATTGGCATCACCAGCCTTTATTTACCCCCAGAATAATCCTGCACAGGATTATTATTATTATTGATTATTAAAGCACCTTCCTCCAGCCACAATTACCTCTTGTCTATCCCAAATTGTTGAGGAAACCAATGCCCAGAGTGAGAAACTCCTCCACCATCCTCCAGTGGGCTGGGAGGGGGGTGAAGAGTCTTCAAACCTTTGTTTTTTCAGACTGGTGGTCAAACACTCCTCTGCTCACACCTGGGGCTCAGGAGCTCCCACTTCCCACATCCCAGCCCATGGATAGGCACCACCAGCCTTTATTTGCCCCAGAATAATCCTGCACAGGATTATTATTAATTACTGATTATTAAAGCACCTTTCTCCAGCCACAATTACCTCTTGTCTATCCAAATTGTTGAGGAAATCAATTCCCACTGTGAGAAACTGCTCCACCATCCTGCCAGTGGGTTGGGAAGGGGGTGAAGAGTCTTCAAACCTTTGTTTTTCCATTGAGCAGGCTCAGGCTGGTGGTCAAACACTTCTCTGCTCACACCTGGGGCTGGGAAGGCAAGCACAGAACAGATGGTTCAGTTCCCCTGGCAGCTCTGAAAACCAAATTCATTTATTTACTAAATGCACGATACAACATGTGCATGGGAGAAAGCAGCAGTGAGGATGGCAACACCTGTCCCAGGAAGGATTTTCCATCCCACTGAAGTTATTGTGCAAATAAATCACTTCCTAAAGGTGTTTCTGCACAGTGAAGAACACCACAGGGTGTTCATGTGTGGGGTTGCTGGGACACCAGTGAGGTTAAAATCTGCAATCTGAGGTGGACTAGAAAAATCCATTTTGGCCCTGCTCCCTTCACAGAATCCCAGAATTTTTAAGATTAGAAAAACCCTCCTGGATTGTCAAATCCCAGCTGTGCCTGGTCCCCACCATGTCCCCAGCCCAGAGCACTGAGTGCCATCTCCAGGCATTCCCTGGGCACCTCCAGGGATGGGCACTCCAATCCTCCCTGGGCAGCCCCTGCCAAGGCTGAGCACCCCTTCCATGGGGAAATTATTCCTGGAAATTTTCCCCTTACATTCCTTTAATTTTCCTTACATTCCCCTTACATTTCCTTACATTTCCCTTAATTTTCCTTACATTCCCTTTATTTTCCTTACATTTCCCTTACATTTCCTTACATTTCTCTTACATTCCCTTACATTTCTCTTACATTCCCCTTATATTTCCTTAATTTTCCTTACATTCCATTTCCCTTACAATTCTTACATTTCCCTTACATTCCTTTACATTTCCCTTACACTCCCTTAATTTTCCTTACATTTCCCTTACATTCCTTACATTTCCCTCATATTCTCTTAATTTTCCTTACATTTCCCCTACATTCATTACATTTCCCTTACATTCCCTTTATTTTCCTTACATTCCTCACATTTCCCTTACATTTCCTTAAATTTCCTTAAATTTCCCTTACATTTCCTTAATTTCCCTTACATTCCTCACATTTCCCTTACAATCCCTTAATTTTCCTAACATTTCCCTTATATTCCCTATATTTCCTTACATTCCCTTTGAATTCCTTAATCTCCCTTACATTCCCTTAATTTTTCCCCTCCAAAGGAAATTCTCCCCTTACCCATCTGCAGCAGAAAAAATCAGCAGCAATGGCTAAAAATGATCCTGAGCATGAAAAATGCTTTGTGCAAGGGAGGTGCCCTCCCAGCTATCCCTCCTGCTCCTGGGCAGGCAGTGGAGAACTGGATCCCTCCTGCACCTCACAGGCAGCATCTGGGAAAAAAATCACCAAAAACCTCCTGGATTTTTCCAAGATTTTACTGACAATAAATCAAACCCCCTGGAAAAGCAATGCCAGGCTCAGCACTATGCCCTGAGTCACCTGGGGGACATTTTCCTGCCCATGCACATGGGATAATCTGCCATGGCCAGCTGGATCTTGATGGAAAATCACATTTGGAAGCATTTTTAACCAGGATTCATGGATTTAAAAACCTTCTAAAACTCATGGTGCAGAGAAACCAAACACTCAAGAATTCTCCAAAGATCCAGAGACCTGCAGGGAACCAGAGCTGGCTGGAAGGAATCTGAGTGACCAAAGGAACCCAAGAACAGCCTCCAATTTTCACTGTACCCCAACAAGGACCTGCTAAAACACCTGAGTTCCTTGGGGAAAAAAATCTTAACAATTTCATTTATTTGAGCACTGACAGATAGAGGATTGATACACTGAAACCTGATGAATTTTAGCACCACAGGATTAAGAAAGCAAGAAGAAAATATGGAATTGGCTTCTCCAACAAGACAAGGATCACCCCTGGGGTTGTGCCATCCCCAGAGCTGGGCTGCAGGGGCGCCATGCCTGGGAAGGAAACGCTTCTCCATTGCTACCAATGATTTACTCCCAGGTGTAACCCTGAAGGAGGAGCCTGGGCAGCCTCCAGGACCTGCTCCCAGTGCCTGCCAGGCAGGATTGATTTATGGGGTGGGCACCTGCTGGGTCTTAAACCTGCTTCAAGGGATGTTCCACATGCCAGGATAAAAAGCTGCTAAAACTCAGCTCAGGTCTATCAAAGCAAAGTCAGTGCAACCAGAGATCACAGCAGGAAGCACACTGCATGCCCCATACCCATTGGAATGATTTTATATTATTTATACCTTATTTTAAATTACTCATATATATAATTTATATCTTATATAATTTTATTTAATTTTTATATATCTCTATAGAATATTTTATTTTATACATATTATTTATATTTTATCTTTATAAAAATTTTTAATATATAATTTATTTCTAAATGTTGCTTATATTGTATATTATTTTATAGAAAATTTTATATATTTTATTTATTTATACATATTATTTTATAATTTTAAATATTTTATATATAATTATTTTATTTATCTATACATTTCATTTATATGTTATATAATTCCATATAAGTATTTATAAATTAATAGATAATTATTTAATTTCTTTATACATATTACTTACACCTTATTTTATAGAAATTTTCATGTATTTTATATATAATTATTTAATTATATATACATATTGTTTACATTTTATATTATTCCATTAAAAATTTATATATTAATATATAATTATTTAATTTCTTTATACATTTTACATTATTTTATAGAAACTTTTATCTATTTTATATATAATTATTTATTTATACATATTATTTATATCTTATCTTATTTTATAAAAATGTCTATATATTTATATATAATGATTTAATTAATTCATGCATATTATTATATTTCTATTATTTTATATTATTTATATATTTATAGATACATTTATAAATAATTAATATATTAATTATATATATTTTATTTATAGTTTATACAGTCACTGTACACCCCTGAGTGTCCTGGCTACCAGCTGCAGGTTTCCCTTCCCTGTTCTGTATTCTGCCTCATTGAAAGGCAGGATACAGCTGCTAGAACATGGATTTAGGCATTTCAAATACACAAAATAAACCTCTCCCTGCCCCACACTCTCTGTGGTCAGGCTCTGCCCTTGATAAAAAACCCCTAAATTCTGTAAGAATTAAAAATTAAAAGGGAGGGTTATACATTAGAGGGAAATGTTTGGTATCAGGTGTTTTGGGAAGCCTGAACCTCTCAAGTACCTCAGAAATGGGGAAAGAGAGAAGGGAAACATGGCTGGAAATTGGGATAAAAAGGAGGCTGTGTCCTCCAAAAACCTGAGAGATCCCAGGGCAATGCCCCATGGCCTCTGCCTGTATTGGAATAAAGCCAAAGGACTCCTCTGTCTCCTTTTTGGACATAAATCTCTGATGTTTGTGGGTTAATTTTCCTTACAAACAGCTCTAACCAATGCAACATTGGCAAGAGTTTACAACAAATTACTAAGACTTGTATCCTCTAACTGCAAATATCCCTTATGTGTTTATTTTATTGGTTCACATGCTAATGGGCTTGCCTTCTTCCTTGCTATGGATAAACTTGTATTTTATATATTTATTACTGTTAGCTCAGTAGTTTTCCCTGCAGAGCAGCTGCTAAGCCCATCCACCCTGCCCCAGTGTGAGGTGTGAGTGTGGTGCCCCTCAGGAGTGAGAAAGGGAGTGCAGTGTTTCCTGGAGATTTTCCTTTGTTGGATCTCAGATTCACACAACCCGTCACAACCCCTTGGCAGGATTTAAGCAACATTTAAAGCTTTGCCCTCCTGAGGTGTGGCTGGAATCCACCTGTGAGCTCCTGCTCCCTCCACCATAGAGAATGCAATGAATTTTTTAATTTAATTTAGCGATGAAAGCAGCTCAGGAGTCACAGATGTTCAGCACCTGGTTTAACTCAGCTGCCCCCACATCCTTTCCCAGGCTGTCAAATGACAGAAGGGATCCATCAAACAGCCCCATAAACATCCTGCACCTTTCCTTGACCTGCAATGGCAGCACATGATCCTGCTGGGCCACTTCTGCTGCTCTGTATGGGAACCACGCTGGTGCCTTTACATCCCAGGATAAAGATTTTGTTTCTTTAAGTGATTTTGGAGCCACCTTAAGGCTGGCTGGTGGAAAACAGCACCTCCTCTATTTCCTCTGGTGTTTTCTCATTCCTGTGTATCCCATTTCAGTAATATTCTCACAATTTGGCAAGCAGGATCTATCACTGAAGTTTGGGCTTTGTCTAATAATCATGAATATCAATACTGAAAGTCTTTCTGAGTTTGGCTCAGGCCCCTCTATGCATTTATAAAACTGCTTCTGGCCACTGTTTAAATTTACTTTTTCTCATCTCCGTTTATCTTGAGTGTTGAATCTGTGACAGGGGTTGTCCTCCCTCCTTTCTGGGGTGTGTTAATATTTGCTTCTTGGCTTTGCAGAGGAGAAATGCCCTTAACACCCCACCAGACTTGCAAACCAATAAAAAGTTTCCTGCTGCCTGACCTTGCAGGTGGCATCTGCTTCTCACTGCATGGGCAGCTGGGTTTGTCAAATCCCTCTCCAGAACCCAAAATTACCCAAAGCAGAGATGCTTTAATAAATACATTCATTTATTTAATAAATACATTCATTTATTTAATAAATACAGATGTATCTGAAACTCAGTGATGCTGGTATTGAATCAAGGCCCTAAAGAAACTGAAAGAGTTAAAAGTTTAGCTAGATTTAGTTAGAAGGATAGAAACTATTTATAGTAATTAAAAGTATACCAAGAAGAGTAGAAGTGATGGGGAATGGTTAATTATTGGCAGATGGAGTAGTTAAGGCTAAGATATAAATCACTTACTTGCCTGACTGTGTTTGAAGAAGCAGAATAAAAATGTGGAGCTATTGTGGAAATGAAGCAACCATGGCTTGTACCTGTGCCCTGAAACCAGCCAAGGCCAGGTGGGGAGCTTGGACTGCAGCCAGGGGTCAGAGAGCTTGACAACAAACAAGAGTAAAAAGGTCAAATCCAGGAAAACATCTTTGCCTTCATCTTAAGAAGACCACTCCCCATTTCAAAACCCACCCACCCATTTGAATGAAGGACTGTGCAAACGTGAAGGAACTTTGAACTCATCTAAATACATTTTAATATGAAGCAGGGGTAGGAGGGGCTAGGTAATGAATATGTATAGGCATTCTGGGAAATTATATGAATATGTAAGGTTTTTTGGTAAATAAGGTGTTTGATTAAACACTTTTCTGACCCACAGATGGGGCAACTGAGAGGTGTTTTAAAAGCTTTTATTCCATTTTGAGTCTCATGTGAAGGGTGGGACAATACAGATGTTATAACTCACAGCATCACAATCAGAAGCCAACTATTTCCTAATTACAATACATTATAAGAGTTTCCTGGCCTATCAGCTTTTGCCACACCATACTTTAAAACCAGTCATCTAAAATTACCCCTCATGGGTCCCACTACAATGCATCTTTCACAGTTCTATTCTCCAAAGTATCCAGTCTTATTTACAAAGCCATCCTTTGAAACTTATTTCTAGTTCCATTTCTCTCTCAGCAACGTCTGGCAGGTGGCATGTATGCATTAAGATTGGTGTTACGTAAGTAATCACTGTGTTCCATTTAAGCCTATTATTTCATAGATAACCCCACTATTTTAGACCCCCTGGCTGGAATTGTCCCAGCTTTATTAATTTCAAGGCAAATCCTGCCCTAGGACTTGTCTCAATTTTGTCTTGATGCCAATTCTGGCTCAGGAGTCTCCCTAACTTTTTTCATCCCAAGGTTGATTCCAATTCTCTGTATCCTGTTTCTCACATGGATCATCTACGAAGAAACCCATCTGCTTCATAACACCAATCACATGCACTTTTCCAATCATTTTCCCAAAATATTGATAAAATTACAATTTACTCAGCACGAATCACATCCATTTCTCACAATCACATCTACTTTTCCAATAATTTTCCCAAAATATTGATATAAATACAATTTACTTAGCACAAATCACATCCATTTATCACAATCACATATATTTTTCCAATTATTTTCCCAAAATGTTGATACAATTACAATTCAGTTAGCATGAATCATATCCATTTCTCACAATCGCATAAACTTTTCCAATAATTTTCCCAAAATATTGACATAATTACAATTAAGTTAGCATTTCTCACAATCCATAAGCCCTGTGCAGAAATCACAGCATGTCCCCAGGGCTGCAGGCCCTGCAGGTTGTTATTACCCACAGCCCACCCAATTACCCAATTACCTACATTCTGTGAATGCAGGACTTCACAGAGAAGATTCACTCAGTGCTGCGCTTCTTTGAAATGGAATTGTTTTTACTCTTGCTAGGTGGCAAGTGCCAGCTGATAGCTTGAGAAGGAAATGATAAAATCATGGAATCTCCTGAGCTGGAAGTCTCCGAGTCTCTGTGGTTGAGATGACCCCAAAGTGTTGGAAAGTCTCTTTTTTCCCAGTCCCACAATTGAAGAAGGAGTCAGGATTCCTCAGCTCTGGTTTTCAAGGTTGTTTAATTTTCTCTTATTTATTCTATTCCTTCCCTGACCTGCTGAGTCTGTCCAGCAGGTCGGGTTGTGGCACAGTCCCTGCCCTTGGGGTGGTGTTAACTTTTTATACTAAAACCAACCTGTACTTTATTTACAATAATTTTCCAATACCTATCACCTATGTTAAACAGTCTATCCCTACTCTAAACCAGTCCAAAAGTGTCAACATCTCAGCAGAAGATGGAGGACAAGAAGAAGGAGAAGAAGGACAGGACACTCCCAGATTCCTCCATCTTGTCACTTGAACCCCCATTCTAAAACCCCAAAATTCTACTTTTTCTCCCTGTGACAAATTCACTATCATTCTACTCAAACTCTTGTGGCTCGTAAACCTTCACACAAAGTTGGTAATTGTTTCCATGGGTTCAAATCAAAGGCACAGGTGTCTTTGACTCCTTGTCAAGGTCTCTGAGCCCCCTGCCAGGGTCTTGGGCCATCCAGGGCAGCCAGAGGAATGTCCTGGGTTCTGACATATGACTACATATTAATTATTAAACTTACATTGTACTATTGTATACATTGATTTCATCCGAACATGGATTTTTGTAATTTCCATCAAACCCCCAGAACATCTTTTCTCATGATTCTTGTTAGGATTAAACAATAATTATATCCAATTACCAAACCACCATCACATTTAACAACCATATCATTTATCATCTAACAATCATATCTTTTATCACAGCCATTAAATGATTATACAGGTGCAGTTTCACCTGATCCAGTAAAGCCTGACATTTTCCCAGGGGCCAATATTTCTTTCCAACTCCCCTGAATATCCCATGATTTTAGAAGGATTTTATCCCTAAATTATCGATGGCAAGGGTTGGGAAGCAGCTCCAGCAGGAGCACAGATGCCCAGGCTCCCCTGGGACTCGTGCTCAGAGCTCCTGTTTCACCAGCTGCCATGTGATTTTGCCCTGGGTATATTTTAAGCGCTGTGTTTGACGTCACACCTTCTTCCCCAGGATGCTGCTCTCTATAAGTTTCCAGGCAAAACCGTTCCCAAATCTCCTTTTCAGCTTCCCCCCAGCAGGCACAGAGCCACCCTGGCCTGGATCTCCCTCATTCCCTGCAGCATTGGCTCCACACAGACAGGTCACACCTTGGCAGCTGAGCAGAGCTGAGGGCAGGGAGGGGTTAATGATCCCTTTGAGAGAGCAGGGAAAAGGTGGAAAAGCAGGCTGGGAGGTGCCCAGCTCAGCCAGCAATCAGACTGGGGCAGGATGGCTCCATCAGCCCCACAGGGTGGGTGTGGGGAGTGAGGAATCAGGGATGGATCCACACAGAATGGGGGATTCATCCTGCCCCCTTCTTCTTTTTGGAGCTTGGCACAAATGAAAAATCCTTCCTGTGTCCTGACAGATCACCTTGAAATGCCCCATCAAACCAGACCCTGTCCCATCTTCTCCATCCCAGCTGCACTCCTGGATCACATGAAGTGCTGCATCCTGCCCCAAACCAGCATCAAGACTCCAAATTCCTCATTCCAAGCCTCCAAATTCCTCATTCCAGCCTCTCCAGCCACCTGAGGCAGAGGACCTGGGCAGGGACAGAGCAGCAGGACACTGTGCTGGCTCTGGTGGCCGGGCAGGGCTTGGCAGTGCTGCAGCACAGCATGAACTGAGCTTGGAGCTCACACAGCTCACCCCTGAAACACCCCCAGAGAGCCTCACCCGAGCCTCCCACCACCTCTGACCCAGCAATCTGGGCTGGGCCATGGGGGCAATGATCCAGCCTGTTCTCCCTCCTGCTGGGAATTCTCACCTGTGGCTGTGTCTCAGCACATCCCACTGGATCTCAAAGGCACACAAATGCTCTTTGTTCTTCCCTGGATGTCCCCAAAGCCAGGAGGTGCTGTAGGAACTCCCACTGACCCCCACATGGTACAAAACCACCCTTCAGTGCCCTGAGAGCACCCCTGGTCCAAACTAAACCCAAAATACCTGGCTGTTGGGATCTTTAGCTGGTCAGAGTAACCCCGAGAAAAGTTGGAAAGTCTCTTTTCCCAGCCCGGCGCTTGAAGAAGGAGTCAGGGCTCTTCATTTCTCTGTCTCAAGGTTGTTTATTGTATCTTATCTATAAAATTCTTTCTCCTGTCCAGGTCCATCCAGCAGGACAGTTCCAGGCGCTCTGCCTGCCCCCAGGGCAACGTTATCTTTTTATGCTAAAAACTATGTGTACAATATTTACAATTACTCTCCAATACCTATCACCTACTTTAGACAGTGAGCTTCTACTCTAAACCAATCCAAAAGTGCCACCATCACAGCAGAAGATGGAGGCTAAGAAGGAGAAAGGCTGGACACACCCAGATCCCTCCATCTTTCCTCCTGAACCCCCATACCAGAAACCCTTAAATCTACTTTTCCACCCTGTGATAACTTCACTATTATTCTACTTAAAGTGTTGTGGCTTGCTGATCTTCATCTAAGGTTGGTAATTTGCTCCATGGGTCATAATCAAACCCACACAGGCATCTTGGGCTCTGTGCCAGGGTCTCTGAGCCCCCTGGCAGGGGTCCTGGCTGCTCAGGACAGCCAGAGGGATGTTCTGGGTTCTGACACCTGGCCAAGGGACTCTTTCCTTCCCCTGAACAGGCACAGCCCAGGTTTCTCTGTTGGGATCATCCAGCCCAGGTATTTCTGTTGGGATCACCCAGCCAGGTTTCTCTGTTGGGATCACCCAGCCAGGTGTTCCCACAGCTGTCCTGTACCAGAATGTCTCACTCTGTGATCCAGCCCCCACTCGAGCTGCACAGGCACAGGAGGGCTCAGAGCTGGGAGATGTCACAGGGAGGACTAAAGCAGCTGATTAAAAAAAAAAAAAAAATTAAAAATCCCATCGCAGAAATTCAGCTGGAAACTATCATCCCCGTGAAGACAGGCGGCTTGGGATGAGCTGCCCTGCCCTCCCCTCCCTCCTTGGTCCCCCTCAGCCCTCCAGGGTCCTCAACAAGCTTTAAGGACAGAATAAACCCCGAGGAATGTGGAACGCTGCTGGAGAGAGGAGCCTGGATGCCGTCCCTGCTCCCATCGAGCCAGGCTCCCAGCAGGGCTGGCAGCAGCCAGGGCAGCCCCCCTTGTCAGCCCGGGGCTGGTGCTGCTCTCCCATCCTGCACACAGCCCCAGCCCTCCTGAAACACGGCCAGGGGAGGGAATCAGGCTCGGGAGGGCTTTGGGGAGCGATCCTGCCCCAGAAGAACCTCCTGGGATGAGCCCTGTGTGTCACCAGGGGTGCGGGGTCGTGCCTTGAGCATCCCGCATGGAGAGAGCTCTGCGGGGACAGGGGAATTTTTCAGGCTGGGAAACATTTCCTGCAGCTTGGCAAGGCTCTCTGACAGGGGGATTTTCATCCTTACCTGGCAGAAACCAGGCATTGTGACCGTGTTCACAGGGGTCTGAGGATGAGGGAAGAGATGAGGATCTGACTCCATGTTTCAGAAGGCTTGATT
>JAWWMS010000114.1:2139789-2153293 GCA_035048045.1 Chlorospingus semifuscus | reverse complement strand
CCTTTTACTGGAATAAAGTCAAAGGACTCCTCTGTCTCCTTTTTGGACATCAACCTCTGGTGTTTGTGGGTTAATTTTCCTGACAGCAGGGTGAGGGGTGACAGCTCTGGGTTCAACCCCATCCCTGGGATCTCCCTGGGAACCCCACATCCCTCACAGCAGTGACAGGAATGGCAGATTTATCTTTCCAAACAAGCTGTGGGGCTGCTGGTAGATAAAACCAGCACTGGAAGATAACAGAAACAATGGGAAGGATTCCACTGATTGATGAATGGAAAAAGATATTTGCCTTTACAAATAAACTTTAGGCTTGCTGATAAACAAAATCAGACATTGAGAGATGAAAGAAACCCCTAAATTCCTTAAGAATTAAAAATTAAAAGGGAGGGTTACACATTATAGGGGAATCTTTGAGAAATCTTCGGTATCAGGTGTTATGGGAAATTTGTACCTCTCAAGTACCTCAGAAATGGGGAAAGAGAGAAGGGAAATTGGGATAAAAAAGGAGGATGCATCCTCCAAAAATCTGAGAGACCCCCAGAGGAATGCCCCATGGCCTCTCCTTTTACTGGAATAAAGTCAAAGGACTCCTCTGTCTCCTTTTTGGACATCAGCCTCTGGTGTTTGTGGGTTAATTTTCCTAACAGAGAGTGAGGGGTGACAGCTCAGGGTTCAACCCCATCCCTGGGATCTCCCTCTGACCCTTTTGGGCTTGTCTGAACCCAAACCACTGCTCCTCTGCACTGCTCCCAGCACAGTCATTAACCACAGGGGAAAATCCCCAAAATTCCCATTTTAAAGGGGAACAAGAGGCTTTTCCACAGCACAAAAACCACCCCAGACAAGGTGCTTCAGCTACCAACACTGCTGGGGTTCCTGTGTTCACCTTAAGCCACATAAAGAAAGCCAAAAGCAATTTAAAATAGCTGGGTAAGGATGTGACACCAGGGCCTTCCAGCAACAGGAAATGTGGCTGTTCCTCCCTCCCCTGTTTGGCAGATCCCTCGTGGTCTGGGCTGTTTACTTGCCCTCACACACACTGATAACAGGACACTCTTTTACTCTTTTTTTTTGGTGCTGGTTTTCCCCTGGCCTAGAACATGTCCTGCAGCTGTGTTTATGATGCAGAGCCTTATTAGGCTGCATTTCACCAGAGCCTGAATTAAAAAGTTTCACTTCTGAGGAGCTGGAAGCCTTCATAGGAGGTGGGAGTTGTTTGGAAAATAAAAATAAAACTCTTTAAAGATACCATAATGGTTCTCACTGAAGTTCATGGGAATTTATCAGCATCTCTAATGAACAAAAATTACAGCAGATGTTGAAATCCCAGAAGTTTGAGCTTTAGCTGAGATCCTCATGGGAAAATTTTCCAGCCTGCAGAAACCACAAAGGGGATGGGAGCTCTTGCTCATGGCCATGGACAATTCCAGAAGTAATTCATGGGTCAAAGTATCTTTTCCAAAGCAGACTTTGACTCTGAAGCCACCACCAAACTTTCACCTATAGATATCCCTCACGTGGACAAGATAGAGCCAGGATTGTACTCTGGAAAAAAGAGGCAAAGGGTGTTTTTACAACACCCCAGGGACAAAGAGAACACCAATAAACTGAGCTCCAGCCCCTCAAGCCTTGGGACAAGCTGGGAAGGAGTCACAGCCACCCTGGCAGCACAAGGGTGGTGACATGGATGGGGGTTTTGGGACTGGGCTCTCCCAGCCTCAAGCTGCTCTTGGGTGCAGCTCTGAGAGCCACGAGGAACCCAAGGCACCCTCAGATAGCTGAGAGCTCAGAACAGGCTGTGCCTCAGGGCCAGAGGGGAAAGCTGGGCTGGCACAGCTGAAACACAAGGTCTTAGAATCACAGAGCCCTGGAATGGCTTGGGTTGGAAAGAACCTTGAATCTTATCTTGTTCCTGTTCCAGGTTGCTCCAAGCCCTGTTCAACCTGGCCTTGGGCACTGCCAGGGGTGGGGCAGGCAGCCCAGCCTGCTCTGCCAGGGCCAGGGCCTCCCCACCCTCACAAGGAAGGATTTCTTCCAATATCAAACCCAAATTTCCTCTTTTTCAGTTGAATCCATTCCCCTTTGTCCTGTCAGTCCAGTTCCTGATGAAGAGTCCCTCCTGGTCCTCATTCACAGTCTTGTCTTCACCCACCCAAGAGGAGCAGCATGAGAAACACCAACATCCCCTTTCCTCACCATCCCACAAGCCTCAACAGCAGCTCAGGTGGTTCAGAACCTCATCCTGCACCTCTGCCCAGGTCAGAGCTGGAGCAGCCCAGGCTGGCAACAACCAACACAATCCCTGGCCAAGGGAGCTGCAAACACCTCCATGGCCCAAAGGACATCTCCTCTCCACGGGCAAACAGCTCAACAACCACCCCAGGAGACTTTGCTGGCTTCCCTTCACTCAAACCCTTCCACACCCCTCCTCAGACGCACATTTGTGTCCCTTGCCATGTCTAAAATGTGCACAGGCTGTACAGTTGCACATGTGCAGTAAATGTGCACATTTTACTTTATAAAATGTGCAATTGCACAGCCTGGAAATGCAGCACATGGATCTGAAGGGAGAGGCTGGCTGCAGGATCCAAGAGCTCCCTGCACAAAGGGCAGCAGTGCCAGGGAACGCTGCCAGCTCGGGGCTGGGTCAGGCTGTGTGCATTGCTAAACCTTGGCCTGACCTCTCACTGCATCTGGGGACAGGAAATACTGAAGGGAGCTAAAAACCTCCAGCCTGATCTTCAGATGCAATAGCAGAACTAGGCATGAAGGTCAAGGCAGGCAGATAAGGAGATGAAATAGCTGTGACCCACAATTAATCCACAGCTCATCTGTGGAGCCCAGCACATCCCAACCCCATCCTGGGACAACACACACGAGCTCAAACCCAAGAGCTGGGCTGGGAGGTGGCAACTCATTAATTCCCAGCACCAACAGCATTTTGACAGCATCCACACTCTGGGTTCCAAGGTTTAATTAATACATCCCTGGAGCGGCGTACAAAGGGGGAAAAATAGGCAACCTTTGTGCCACCATCCACGTTCTCTGCTCCTGCTACAGGCACCACAAAGGGGATGAAGAGCAGGAGGCTCCAGTCAAGCCCAGCAGAGCACGTGCACTGACCCAGTCCCTCAGAGCTTACTCGGCTTAGGAGTTTACCTCACCCAGTTCTCAAGGCAGCTCTAATTACACTCAGGCACAGGGCTCCGAGCCAAGAACCGCAGGAAACACAAGGGGAATCACAAAGCCAGCAGCCCAAGAGCCTTCCCAGTGCTCTGCCTGTCTGACCAAACCCTTTGCAGGCTTTGCCCCAGACCTCAGGACACGAGGTGGGAGCATTTCCTCCAAGAGCATTTGCCATTTTATAGTAAACCAGCAGCATGAGGCCAACACAAGCTTGTTATTGGCCATGAGCAGAATCTGGGCCATCTGATGTTTTAAACTTATTAATTCAGCTGCAGCTGGTAAAAGCACAGTTCTAAAAAAATGTGTGAATTCAAATAACCTGCTCGCATCTAATCCGCTCGCGTTGCTCTCTGCTGCACTGCAGTTAATTAAATGGTTCTCGTTATAAATCCACTTTCCCCAGAAGTCTCATTAGCCAAATTAATATGATGCATATAGAGACTTAACCCTTCCAAGAGACTGGTTTTAACAACAGCCTGGCTCTACCTGGCCACTGGAGCATCCCTCTAAGCCCTTCAGAAGGCAGAGGGGCAGAGCCAGCACCCAAAAAACAAATTGCTATGGCAAAGTGACTGCAGGAGAAGCATCCCACAGCACATCCCACGGTACCTCTGAGTCTCTGGAATAAAAGCATGATGTAAAGGAGACAGGGAACCATCTCCCAGTGAAACACACAGTGAAATCTGACTCAGAGAGGCAGAACTCTTCTGGAATAGACACTGACATTTCGAAGCACACCCAAAAAGTGGGATAGTGCCCAAGGCCTGACACAAACACCTGGATACCTCAGCAGGTGAGCAGCTTGCCAAAAAGATCCCCTTTTTTGGGGTACACTAACATTTCCTGTCAGCATCAACCCCCCAGCCCAGGCAAAGGGGCTGAAACACATCTCCCATTATTGCTACCAGCCCCAGACCTATTGTACAACACTTCAAATGGAGATTCAGAGGTTGTATCTCAACAGCACAAGAAATACATTGCAAAAAATAGGAATTTTAACTACAAACACCAACTTCTAGAAGAAAAGGCATCTCCTGAGTCTCCCTTCTCCAATTCCCTTCCCTCATAACCAGCAATATCTACAATTGCTCCCATTTACAACAAAAAGCTTCATTTCAATTATTACACCAGCATCCCACAAACACAGACAATTTGCCAAATCATTGGCTTGGCTTTCCTTATCAACACATACAAATTATAAACACTACCCTGGGTTAAAGCAGTGTTAATTCAAGCAGTTCATGAAGTCAAAATAACAGCCCCAGCTTGCCAAGCTGAGAACACGTAGCTTTATGTGCAGGGCCCTGTTTCTCAATGGGATCCCCCAAAAAACAGGGAAGCACATACAAGAGTTGGCTCCTTCACCCCCATTCCCAAGCAGGAGGAGCAGCACGGTGACTGAAGAAACCACAATTAGTAAGCATTAATAAACTGGAGAACCAAGGCAACAAAAGGTGAACAACAATCTTCTTTTACATTACAACTCAGTGCAACCTCTTCCAGCCCCTTACCTGTTTTAGGGATTTACACAGCGCTTTGCCACCTTGCAGAGCACAACCACAGCATCCGTCGGGCTGAGAGGCATCTGCAGCCTAGCAAAGCTCCTGCCCGGCTGCAGGGGGTTATCCATGGCAGTTAAAGCGTGTCAAGGCAAACAGGGCAAGCGTTCAAGGTGTCTTCATGGCACATCACAGGAATTCTACCACAAGCACAGCACAGGAGCTCCGCCGATGCAGTTGTGGCTTCCTCTCGACGGCCGCGGTGCTCAGGCGCGCCCCGAAGTCTCCTGCAGCAAACACGGAGTTGTGCTCCTGCACGGGAACAGCTTTCCAAAGCTCAGGAGCCCCCGGGACAGGAGAACTACAGCACACAAGATTTTCAGGCTGCTCCTCTCCCCGTCTGCACTACACCGGAGCGCGCGGTGGGGCCGGGACGCGAGCAGGGCACATGCACATCCGAGGCGTGTGGAACCACGTGTGGCTTCAAAACCGGTCAAAATAAGGCACTGAGACACCACGCAAAGGTTTAAATTACCGCCTCCAGCTCTCAGGAACTCTTCATCCATTCAGCACTAAACCCACAACTGCTGAAAAGCCCCTGGAGATGGAGGAGCGCCTCGCGTACGGCAGGAAAGGCTTTATTAACAGCATTTAAACACTTTTAAGGACTCAATTCTCTTTTTCTTTTGGCAATTTTGGTGCAAAGGTTTTACGTGCAAAGATTCAAAGCAATTTCAAAACTTTTTTTTTTTTCTTCAAACTTAAAAAAAAAAAACCAAGAATCAAAACTAAAGGCAAACATGTTGGGTGAACAAAATAAATCAGAGAAACTTAAAATTCAGCAACTCCAGCTCTTCCAACCAGCGAAGCCCCAGACTTGGCCACCGTTCCGAGGCGCAGGGTGGTGCTTCCCTGCTTCTTGCGTGCCCCGTCCCGCTGAGGAGAAACGCAGCAAAGTGCCCCCATTTTCACTGCAAACACGGGGGCCACCACAGCGAGGCCATCAGACACAAATTCTTCTGCCTGGTACCACAGGTCGATCAAGGCAAAAGTGTCGGTGCTCTCCCTGCTTCTTGCTCAAGACCCACAACTATCAGCTCAATTGGGCAGCAGCAGCAGGAACCCCTCCGCTGCCAACACAGGGGGGGCCAAACGTTTGTCGTCAATTCACTTCCAGGCAGAAAAACCATTTTCCTCAAAAGAAACAATTTATTTAGAATGAAACAAAATCAGCTCAACTGTGAGCGCATGTTTGAGTGACAGCTACTTTTAAGCTGTGTGAGCCATAAAAAGGGTATTCCTTTACTTTTCCAGCAATCTTGTGTACACAGCACAAAGCAAAGAGGTCATTTTTTTTTTCCACTTAAAACACGGGCATTGGCATCACAATAGCAGATACACAACTTTTTTTTTTTTTTTAAAGCTGCCATTTTAGTAAAATGCACAAATACTAAACAGATAAGCTTTCTTCCACCAGGAGGCCCATGTAAATTCCACATAAGCCACAGCTTCTCTTCCCAAAGGTCCATTAGAGCTTGGTATCCCATGCTGTTGTCTTCTGCAGTCCACCAGATTTGCTTGCAGGAGGAAAAAAAAATGTTATTTCAATACAAATGTGTACACCAGATTTGGGTTTTTCCCCTCCCTACATTATACAGATGAACATAAAGAGCTACGAGGCCTTTCTGAATATTCTACTTGGACTTTAAAAAGCACCAATACCACCCATGGGCATGAAACCTCGGAATGAAGTTGCCTTCTAGGGATAGATGCAAAACAAGCAGTGCAGGGCTTCTTTCTGGACCAGGATAAAACTAGGCTTACAGTACTGATGATTACTCAGCTTGCAGTAACATTTGTTGGGGCACATCGAAATCATTAACCAGGAGAAAAACCAACCTAATTCTTGTTAATTCGGTTGACTTTCCTCACTGGGTATTTCCTGAAGGCAACTTATCAACAAAACCATGAAATGTAGTGTTACACAGCTCTTTTTGCTCTCACTCTGCTGTGCAGTTCTAACAGCAGACAATGCCAATATTAAAAGGTCAAATCAAAGACACACCCAATAAAATTTAAAATTGTTACTATTCGAGTCATATCTCCTAGCCATCGTTTTCACACAATGGGAACTGCAGGAGGATGAATATTCAATGAACCATTCTCTGCACCACCCGGTCTGCTTTAAGCCTGATACAAAAATCACCTCATCGTTCAGTCTACCAATCATTGGAATATCTGTCCTTCAGTGCTATAAAGAAGTAAACAGGGGGACAAAGGGGAAAGAACCCCAAAAGCTCTAGAGCCACACGGCAACCATTTCTTCCCCTCTGGGCACACAGCACTCCCCAGGAGCACTGCCCTCAACACTGTTTTGCTTAGAGCCAGGAACTATCATTTTCCAAGGCATTTTTCCCTGAGTCCTCAGAGTTTTTGAACTTGTCTTCACAATTTTGATTCACTCCTCCTCCCCATTAACACTTCAGGCCTTTCACCTCAGCTACCATCAACCAGAGGGTTCCCAAACCCACACAAGAAATTAAAACTCGTTCTTCGTAAAACTTGGCTCTCCATAGAGGCCAAGAAAGTTGTCACCAAAATATTCCATCTTTAACATCCTTGAAGGAAACAAAAGTGAGAGAGGGCAAGGTTTGTCTGCCTGGCAATAATGCCCTTTTCTCTCTGGGAGGCTGACAAGGATGTGTTGGTATTTTTGCCCCTGAAACCTCTGGATTGAGGATAACCTCAGTGTTCCCGTGGCAAACAAAGCCACTGGCCAGGGGCCAAGGAAGTTGCGCAAAGTTTCCAATTGAAAGAAATAAACAACAAACTAAAATCTCAAACAGAACCACGAGTCATTTGAGGTTCTTTCCCCAAAGCATAAAGCACAAGGATGAAATGATTCAGGAAAAGCACATCCTTTTTCCAGGCTAATTCAACACACTAATGAAATAGAAGAACATCAGCTGCACACAAGGTCGGGAGGGAATACTGTGCTCTCACCAGAGCAACTTAATGCCAGACACAAGGAGAGAGCCAACAACTGCTACATCTCGTTTGCTCTGCACACAGTGGTATCACCCACAGGCTTCTAAACCTTCAGCCAACTTCAGTGGACAGTTACTCCAATGGGGAACACCTCAGACCAAGGAGGAAAGCACAGCCCGCCCAGCCGGGAATTCAGCGCCGGCAAAAAAAACCTCTCAAAGTTTTGCCACAAGAACCCTCAAAGGGTGTTAAAATCCTTGCTTACAAAACAGTGCAGCAACCACAAATAAACCAGATTCAAAAAAGCAGGTGCTCCATTAAATAAGGAACCAGAAAACCTGGAGTCAAACACGGCCTCGCCTGCTCCTCCTCGCCCTCCAGCACAATTTCACAGCCACTGGCAGGTGGAACCACTGTGATTTCCCAAAAGGAAAAATGGAAGTGCACCTAGCATGCCCTTCCCAAAAGGCTTCCCAAACCAAGCTGGCTTTACAAGCTATGTTGACCCCAAGTTTTATGAGTTTTTAAGCAAGTGCCTGCTGCAGATCAGCGGAACAAATGCTGCTCTCAGTGTCCAACACAAACTTTAGTGCTTTTTTTCCCCCAGTTTTGGGCAGATTTAAATTCTCAGCTGTTCCAAGTCTCTTTCCTAGAAAACTCTTGCAAGTGATTTCTGTCAGAAAACTCCCTCTGAATGCAAGCAGCACTTGCAGCATTGATCACCTGCTGACACACAACAGGCACCTGCTCCAATTAAAACATTCTTTTCAATAAGTGGTAAACACGCTGTATCTTCTTAAACACAGTGATTTCCATTTCTGGCGTCATTCCCAAAAATTCTCCTTGTTAATAGTAAGCTGAACAGCTGAATTCTGCCATCTCTTACATTCACATTGAAGGACAACCCAGAAATTCTGGATTTTACTCTCAAATTTAAGAGCATTAAATGAGGCTTTCACCTTTTCATTTAGAAAGAAAAGTAGGTATAAAAAACAAAATCTGTGTTTAAGAGATGCTGCCACATTCGAATTCTCAGTTCACCACAATGTTTGGGATGCTGGGTCCACTCATTCTGGGCAAATAAAGGAACCAAAGCCCTCTTAAACCACAGCCCTCTCTGACAAGTGGTGCAGTAACAAAAATTCCTATTTTTGTGACAGAAACTCAAGCAAGTTCAGTTACACCCATAAAATACATTCAAGACATTTCCTCCTTCGTCTCCTATTCGCATCCTATTCCACACTTTGAATCTGATTTTTGCCATGCAAGTTGTAACAGAAATCAACTCATGCCTGTATCAATTATCCAAGGAATCTACTGGAGCATGGACCAAGAGAGGCAGTGTCACTTCTCCGTTGCCCAAATCCCTGAAAACATGGCTAAGTGCAAGATTACATTCTGGGTTTAAGTGCAAGATTACAATTTTAGGGCCTGTAAAGAGATACAGTGAGATTTACACTTCAGTTTAGAAGCTGCTGCAACATCCTTTTGGTTGTTAAACAGAGTATCATGGAATTAGATCACATCAGGGATTGAGATCCCTTCTCCCCTCCTAAATGCCTGAATTACCAAAGGTGACTGAGACAGCAGGAGAAAAGTGCCCAATGATTCGGGAAATTAAGAAAAAAATTAACTATGTTCTTTGGAAAAAAAAAAAAAAACAACCTGCAAACTGTTTCATCCTTGAATCACAAGAACAAGGGCTCAAACCTCAGCATCGCAGAGTATTTTTAATATTTCTCCAGGATGCTAAAACCACTTTACTCCAGGTGCCCATGATAAACCTCATGTAATGCCCACTGCACACTGTACCTGAAAAGTCCCTAGCAGACAGCAGTTCCTTGCTATTAACAAAGAGGTAAAATGTTAATGAGAACTTTTATGTAATTAAATTATCACAGAATGAAAAGCATCTCTGGAGAGAAGCACTTACTTGCTCAGTTTGCATTGTGGAACCAGACCCCACTGAACCTGCAACTCTTAGAAAACAAAACAAAACAAAACAAAACAACAAAAAAAAAAAAGGCAGTAAAACCAAAACCCCACAATATAACTCAAGTTCTCCTTAAAGCACCTCCTTGTTTCCTGCACACCAGAGTGAGCACAAGACATTCCTGGTTTGCAACAAAGTCCTCAGCTCTTCACCAAACCTAGTCACTGCTACAAACCCAAAGTGCACAAATGGGATACACCGGGAAATCAGGGAAATACACCTGTTAAAAAGCCCAGTTTCAGTGCATGCACCTGGGGGGGCTGGATGAAAAAGGAATCCCTTTCCAAAAAGGAATTCAGTGTTCTGCTGTGTACCCGAGAGAGCAGCTGCTGCTCACCTGAAAAACGTCGACCTTGAGCCACGCGACTCAACGGGGAAACCACTGCGGCTCCCGAGGGAAGGGATCCCAAAGGGCCCCTGGCCTGAGGCCCACACGGAATTTCAAGGACTCAAAAGAGGAGGTGACACCAGTCTGTTATTAAAGTTATGGTTTTCCATTTCCACTGAGTGCTTTAAATCTGGTCTGTTCGGTTTGGAGCTCTCTCGAGGACGAGCTCTTGGGATTTGCTTTAAAATACATGAAATGAAAAAAGGACATGAATCTAAATTAAGAAGACAGGAGTTTTTCTTTTCCCCCCCTCCCCACCACCCCCAGTTTTTATTATTTTTCTATTTTCTGTAAATCAAAGCAGGCTGAGCCTCCCTGCTGTCCCCATTGATAGGGAATTCTCAAAATATCCTATTCACACTACTCCTAACCAACCTCTCTGGCTTCTATCTTTATAGAAAAATGTAGTAACAGAAAATCGGCCTGGGAAAGTCACCTACAAACAAAGATCTATTTAAAATAACGACAGGGCTGGCTAAGGCTGTATCCCATAGCACCTGGCACACGCTGGAGGGGCTGCATGGAGGAGTAGGCAGGGTTGGGAACAGAACACGAGAGCCTTAGGATGCCCCACGGACAATGATCATGACCAGATAGTCGTCCTCTGATTTGGCCAACGCCTTGGCCGTGGAGTCCAGGAACTGCTGGGAGAAGTCGCAGGGCGGAAAGGCGTGCAGGACCCCGCTGTTCTCCTTGTCTTTGTTCCCCCCTACAGGGAGGCTGATCACCCCAGCAGCCTGCTTTTGCTTTAGGTAGGACACCAGATTCCTGAGCGGCCTCTGCGTGGAGGTGGTGGCGGCCTCGGCAGCCCCGGCTGCGGGGCGGTTGTCGGAGGCGCCGGGCACGGCCAGCAGGATGGCGTATCCATTGGGACCCGCCACCTTGATGCGCCGGTTGACCTCGTCCAACTTGGGCTGGTCCAGACGGAGACGTTGGGTGATCTTGAGCTGAGCCACTTTCCCACCAGTCGCTCCCTCCACCAGGAGGCTGCTGGCGACTCCGAGGTCCCCCTGGAGCAGGTGCATGTTGGACGGGAAGTTGCTGTTCTTCAGAAGGAGCATCCCCTGCCAAGCCAAGCACAGCTTGGGCGCCGCCCCGGCCTGCGCTGATCCGTCCTGCTGCTGTTTTTGGGGAGGAGGTTTGAGCCGGGAGCCTCCACCACCACCCTCTGCTGCCCGCTCGTCCTTTTTGGCCGGACTTTTGCACTCCTGGGCGGCAGCAGCAGCGCGATGCTTGCGCTCCCGCTCTGCGGAATTCTTGCGGTCGCGCTTTTCGTTCTGCCCCCGCTCCAGGCTGCCCCGGCGGGACTCCCGGATGGGGGAAGGTCGCTCCAAGAGGAGCAAGCGGGATGAGCGCTCAGGGTCACTACTGTAACGCTCCCGGCCTCCCAGGAGCTCGGGGCTGCGGTCCGGGGGAGAGGTCGTGGCCAAGCAATGGCGCTTTCGGGAGGAAGAGGAGCGCTCGCTGTCAGGGGAACGGTCCAAGTGCCGGCCTCCATCCTCGGCCAGCCTCCGTTTCCTAGGCTGATCCCTACTGCTACTGCCCAGCTCCCTCTCCCCGCGGTCCCGCTCCAAGGACCACCCGTCCCGGCGGCGCTCCAGGCTTTCCAGTGGGTCATAGGCAGCTGCCCGATTACTCCGGTCCCGCACAGGGGGCGGCGGGTGCACCCACTCTGTCTCAGGATAAAGGTCTCTGTCACGGTCTCTATAGAGCAAAGGTGGCGTCCTGTCCCGGGCCCCCCGCAGAGGGTCAGGGGGGGCTCCCCGGTGAGCCCCAAAAGCAGCTGCCTCCGCCACGAGCTCGTAATGAGCCGGGGGCGGCAAGGGCAGGGGCTGCAGGTAGGGTTGCTGGTACCGATGCTCCGTGTCGGCAAAGTCCACGCGGAGCCGGCGATCCGGCCCCCCCAGGGGGAAGCCCCGCATGTGGGTGCAGGCTGCCTGGGCAGCGTCCAGGCTCTCGTACTGGATATAGGCCCAGGAATCGCCTTTGCGGTAATCGATGGTGCGGATGGTGCCAAACCGATCAAACTCCCTGGCCAGGGCAGCCAGGGGCACCCAGGGCCCCAGGCCGCCCACCCAGAGCCGGGTGGTCGGGGTGGCTTTGCCATACCCGATCTTGATGGGGTTGCGCAGCAGCACCTTCCCTGACATGGCCAACTTGGCCCGGTGCGCCATGTCCAGATTCTCAAACTTAAGAAACCCATAGGTGCTGGTCTGCCCACGCCCCGGCCTCTTGATGTCCACCTCAGTGATGACCCCAAAACGGTCAAACGCTCGCCGCAAGTCCGACTCGCTCACGGTGATGTCCAGGTTGCCCAGGAACAGCGTGCGGTTGGCTCTCTGGTCATCCTCGGGGCTGATCTCCTCCTCGGCGGCCGCTCCGGCACCTCCTCCTCCTCCTCCGCGGAACCCCCCGGCCGCCGCCACGCCCGCCACGCGCTCCAGCCCATAGGCCGGCCGCACCCGCGCCTCGTAGAAGCCGCCGTAGTCCCGCTCCCTCTCCAGCTCCCTCGGCAGCGGCGGCGGCGGCGGGAGCCGGCCCAGGGCGAGCTGCTGCAGCCGGTAGTCCCGGTAACCCAAAGCTCCTCCGCTGCCCGCCGGGGACAGCGCTCGCTGCGCGGCCCCGGCCGGCGGGTGCCGCACGGCGGCCGCCACCGCCCCGACCGCCGCCGTGCCGTAGGGAGACTCCTTGTCCAGCAGCGCCGGGGAGCGGCTGCTGCGCCGGCGGCCGCTGCCTCCGCCGACATAGACGGCCTCGATCTTGAGCGGGCGGTCGTAGAGCACGAGGCGGCCGCGCGCGTGCTTGGCGGCCCGCGCGTCCTCGGGCCGGCGGAAGTTGACGAAGGCCACGCGCTCGTCGGCGGCCCCGGCGCCGGGCGGGAGCCGGCTGATCTTGACGCTCACGTCTCCGAAGCGCTTGAACTCGTGGAAGAGCCCGTCCTCCACCGCCTCGTCGCTCAGCGCCGAGCCCAGCTCGCTGATCTTCAGCGTCTTGTACTCGCCGCCGCCCGGCTCCGACGAGGAGGACGAGGAGGAGGCGGCGGCGCCCGCTCGCGATTCGCCGCCGCGGCTGCTGCTGCTTCGCGACGCCTCCGCGGTTTTACCGCTGTAGCCGTGCCGGCCCCCGCCGCCCGCGGCCGCCGCCGAACCGCTCTCGTACTCGCGGCTGCCGGCGCGGCCGCCCTTGTCCGCGTGGGCGCCGCGCCGGCCGCTCCCGCTGTTGCTCTCGCCGGACGCCGCCGCCGCTTTCCCGCCGTTGGAGCCGCCGCCTCCGCCGGACGAGCCGCTCGGCTTCTTGCTGCCGCGCGAGGAGGAGGAGGAGGACGCCGAGTCCTCGCCGCCCCGGGAGCGCTTGGCCTTGGCGGGCGAGCGCTCCTTGCCCTTCATGGCGGCGGCGGCCGCGCTCCCGCCGGGCCTCCCCGCCCGCCCCCCGCACGCACCCGCCCCCCAC
>JAWWMS010000114.1:2072844-2086754 GCA_035048045.1 Chlorospingus semifuscus | reverse complement strand
TTTAATATAATATATATCATAAAATAATAAATCAGCCTTCTGAAACATGGAGTCAGATCCTCATCTCTTCCCTCATTCTGGGACCCCTGTGAACACGGTCACACAGGACAAACACAGATATGATTCCAAGCAGCTCCGGTCCTGCTGAGGGTTATAAAACCTGCTGGGGATGAAACACCCCAGGTTTTGTGAGATCCACCCACCCTAATTGGAGGGAATTAGCTCTCCAAAATTCACACTGCTGAGGAACGGGCTGCTCAGGGTGGTGGGAAGTGCTAATTTATGTCCCCTGGCTCCCTGGTTCCTTGGCTGAGAGGATGCTCTGCCACGTGAGGGCCTGGCCTGGGCTCCTGGCTCTGACTGCTCCCTGCTGCCAGGGCTCCTGGGGCAGATGGGATTCACAGGCATGTGGAAAAAGGAGATTTATAAAGGGAAGGAGCTGTTTGGGGCACCCAGAGCTCCCTGTTTCCTCAGCAGGGGAAGCCCCAGCACTGTTAAACACTTCAGTGTTGGTGCAGGACACAACCCCACCATGGTACCTCCTGTTTCAGACACCCCAGAGGTGCCACTGGCAGCAAACCAAGACAAAAGGGGCAGAGCAGCCACCAGGGCCAGCACTGAAAGTCTGTGGGGCAGGGCTCACACAGACCCCCAAAGGTAACCCAAGGGATGGTCCCAACAGCTGCCCATGGCTGGGGCTGTGCCTTCTGCTGAGCCTAAGGAAAGACTGGCCAAACCCCAAAATTCAGCTCAGTGCATGAGACCAAAAAAAGAGAAATGTCCAGGGACTGGTTTTGCTCAGGATTTGGAGCAGCAGTGCAGGGATTCTGTCTACCTGCAGATGAATGAGGAGGCGGGGTCAAGCCCCAGGGAATGTCCACGGATTTATCAATTTTGGTGAAAGTTACCCTGATTTATGGTGGGAGAAAGCAAAGGAAAAATCTGTGCCAAGGGCATGATCAGGCTAACATGAGAGTAGGGTGAGTGGCCTTACCTCTGTCACTGTGAGGGAGGGGTGGGTTAGGCAGGGATGCCTTGAAAGCCACCACAGTGACTTGATCTGTGCCATCAGGAGGGAAGGATATGGATTTTGGGAAAGCAGGTGGCCTTTCCCCCCTGCCTGGAAGGGAGATTCGACCTGCAGTGGCCTGCTCCACCAGCATGGCCCCAACACCCTCACATCCTGCCTGGATGGGGGATTCAACTTGCAGTGCCCTGTTCCACCAGCATGGCCCCCAAAACGCTTACACCTGAGGGGCCCCACCCAGAGCTGGGACACAGGGGATGGTGCAGGACCAAACAAACTGCCCTGAGAGCTCCCAGAGGTCTCACCCTCCCTCAGCCCCACCTTTGGGGTCTCACCTGACCGTTTCCTCTCAGTCACCCCTTCCTCCACTGCCAGTGGGCACGTGTCGCTCTGGGTGCTGTTCCGGGGTGAGTTCTCCTCGGATTTGCCGTAGGTGGGTGAGTCCAGCTGGGCTGGACGGGGTATATGCTTTTTCTTCTTCTTTGGCAGCTTCTGCTTGGCCATGGCCAAGGAATAATACATCCCAAAGTTATTGACGATGACGGGCACAGGCATGGCGATGGTCAGCACCCCGGCCAGCGCGCACAGGGCGCCCACCACCATCCCTGACCAGGTCTTGGGGTACATGTCACCGTAACCCAGGGTGGTCATGGTGACTACGGCCCACCAGAAGCCGATGGGGATGTTCTTAAAGTGAGTGTGGTCGTTCCCGGTGGGGTCGGACGTCTTGGCTCCGATCCGCTCGGCGTAGTAGATCATGGTGGCGAAAATCAAGACCCCCAAGGCGAGGAAGATGATGAGGAGCAGGAATTCGTTGGTGCTGGCCCGCAGAGTGTGGCCCAGCACGCGCAGACCCACAAAGTGCCGCGTCAGCTTGAAGATCCGCAGGATGCGGACGAAGCGAACGACCCGCAGGAAACCCAGCACGTCCCGGGCGGCCTTGGAGGACAGGCCACTGAGACCCACCTCCAGGTAGAAGGGCAAGATGGCCACGAAGTCAATGATGTTGAGCAGGTTTTTAATGAAGAGAAGCTTGTCTGGGCAGCAGATGATGCGAACCAGGAACTCGAGGGTGAACCACAGCACGCAGACCCCTTCGATGTAGGTGAGGATGGGCTCCGTCTCCACCTTGTGGGTCAGCAGCACCGTGGTGGTGTTGCCCACCACCAGGGTCTCCGTCACGTTGACGTTGATGTTGAAGGCCTCGTGTGTCTCCAGGCAGAAGGTTGTGATGGAGACCAGGATGAAGAAAAGCGAAGCGAAAGCAACCACCTGTGAAAGTCAAAGTTACGTGGGCTGTGAGCTGATGTGGGGCAGCCTGTTCTGTCTGTAGGAGGTCAAAACACTCCAGATGCTGCCACCCACTGCCCCAAGACCAAGGGTGGAGAATGAGGAGGGATTCCTGGACCTCTCCCGTGGGTTATGTGGGGCAACCTGTTCAGTTTGGAGGAAGTCAAGACACTCCAGATGCTGCCACCCACTGCCCCAAGACCAAGGGTGGAGAATGAGGAGGGATCCCTGGACCTCTCGCATGGGTTGATAGCAAACCTCAGTGCCTGGGGCCATCAGTCCAGGACCTTCTCCAAGTGCTCTGATGTGTGCAGGAGAAGGTGTGCTGGGCTCCCCAGCTGTGCAGTGGTGGGGATGAGGGGGTACTGGGACAGTCTGAGACTGAAGCAATCTTCCAATGAGAACAGACATGAAAAGGGAATTTTGACAGGACAAATTCAAAGGGCTTTCCCCCACATTCATCACAAACCCCTCCAGATGCCAGGTTCGCACTGTTCACAGCCATGAGCTTTGGGGTCTGGATGTGTCAGAGACATCATTCACCCCCTCCCTGAGGGTCAGTGGTGGGTGATGTGCCCACAGAGTGCCAAGAATCAGGGGAGGAGCAGGCAGAGCTCAGTCTCCTGCTGCTGCCTGCACCTGGTGACACCCAGATGTTCCCATTTCTGCACTCTGCACAAGCAGGGAGATCATTGTCCCCTCCATGTCATCTCCTCCCTACTCCTCACCTCAGGTGTGAGCGAGGAGGGGCCAGCAGCACACACTGGAAGTCACAGGCTGTGTCACAAAGTTCCCCCTTGTGCTCCCATCAGTCCTGCTCAGCTCCGTCCCTCCCTCCCAGCAAGCCCATTACCTGGAGCATCTTTCCAAAAGCCACCCCCAAAAAAAACCCCAGCTTTGTCGCCATGATATTTTATAAAAAATCCTTTTGCCAGGATCTTTTCTCCTGAGAAGCTGACAAGCTTCACCTTCTCCACGTTTTGCTGCTTTGGAATGTGATCTGGAGAACTGTTTACCCAGCCTGTGAAATTGTTTTTGCTTGATGACCAACGACAGCCACCTGTGTCAAGGCTGTGAGCAGCCACAAGATTTTATTATCATTCTTTTTCATTCCTTGCTAGCCTTCTGATGAAATCCTTTCTTTAGTATAGTTATAATATAGCATTTTCTTTTAATGTAATATATATCACAAAATAATAGATCTGAAACATGGAGTCAAGATTCTCATCTCTTCCCTTGTCCCTGTGAACACCACCACACAGCTTCAGAGCAGAAAAACTCATGTTCCACCTCCCTGCAGCACAAAAGCACGGTGGTTTCAGCTTCCCCAGAGCAGGTCCTGCTGCAGCCCCTGTGCTGGACGTGACCTTTTGCTGTCAGAGCCACCCAAGCGGCCGCTCCTGGTGGAGCAGCACCGTGAGGTTGCTCCAGGCACAGCCCGGATCCTCGGCTGGAGTGAATCAGCAGCAGAGACAGCCTGAGTCACGCTGGAGGAACACCCGACCCCCGAGAGCAGCAGTGCCCTGCTGGAACCCTGAGCCTGCCAGGAGCGTCCTTGGGGCTGTCCCCAAGGGCAGAGCCACATGGGGCCACCACGGACAGCACCAGCCCTGCAGGAGTTGGGTGTGAAGTTTAAATCTGGTGTTAAATAATGAAGAAACCTTTGGAAGATGGTTTTCCTACCCCAGTGAGAGACACCTGCTCGGGATGCAGTGAGATGCTCTCACTCCTCAGTCAGACCCCTCTGGACTGTGCATGGGGATTCAGCTCTGAGGGCTGACCTGTCGTGTCCAACAAACAAATCCAACACAACTGGGATCTTAAAGCAAGGCCAGCTTAAGCAGACAAGTGTCTCTACACAGTGGTGGCACAGCCAAAATAATCTGCTTTTCAGCTGAGGGCTGAGTCACGTTCCTGAGCTTCCCTGTATGGGGGATCTTGGGAAAACCTGAAGAGTAAAAATTTAGACTTAAAGCAAAGTAGAAAGAAAAAAAAATATCACCCAGGAAGGGAGGGAGACCATGCAAACACTTGAGTAATGAAGCAGCCCTGCTGCTGGGTGTGAGGTGAGACCTGATTTAGCCCAAGGAGCAAAATCAGCCTTTAAAAATAGAAGTTGGGTTCACAGCCAGTGCCAACCATTGTGTCCCCCCAGAGTGCTGCTCCAATTCTGTGTCTGACCCAAGATGTCTCACCTCAGTCTCAGCCTCTGCTCCAAACTCAAGTTCTTTTCCAAAACTGTCTTTAAATTAAAATAAAATCAATGTATAAACCCAGTACTACCAATACACACCAAAGTCCTCCAGAACCTGCTGATGTTCTATACAATTTTGAGTAGCGCTGCTCCAGTTCTGTGTCTGACCCAAGATATCTCACCTCAGCCTCAGTGTCTGCTCCAAACTCAAGTCCTTTTCCAAAATTGCATTTAAAATAAAATAAAATAAACTCTGTGTATAAACCCAGTACTACCAATAGACACCAAACAAATCCTCCAGAATCTGCTGATGTTCTACACAGTATTGACCTGCACTCAACAGCTTGCCAGAGGTGTCACCAAAAAATCCTGCAGAGGGTTACCAGCCTGAAAATCCCCATAAAAGTGAGGTCAGGAGTCTCCAAGTTGGGCTGCAAAGGCAAAAACCAACGAGGAGGTGCACGTAAGGAGAGTTTGGACATGGGGGTAAAATCCCGGCCAGGGCAGTTTCCCATGGGGAGGAGAAGTGTAAAGCTCCAGCTGGGACAGCAGCTGCACCAGGGACCAAACATTCCCAGAGTGAGGAGCCAGGGATCTCGTGGCCATCGACGGTGCACGGAGAAGAGACTGAAACATGGCAGAGATTTCCAGCCGCTCACTCACAGTGCTGCCAGCTCAGGAGGAGAGGTGCTGGAGGGAGGGAAAGATGGAAATAACAAGGAGCCAACTGAGTCAGGGCCCGAGGGGCTGCTCCGTGGAGAGGAGGAGCGATGACCGACCAGAGAAATTCGGCTCTGGAGACTCTTAGTCACGGCTGCCACACAGAGAGGGAGAGTTTACATGGACAGCCTGGGACTGCTGCTTCCCAAGGTTTGGCAACCTGCTGTCCAGCTGCTCCAGCACATTCCTGCAGCCAGCAGCACCCCTGGGGCACTGGCAAGAAAGGGGAAGACCCCAAAATGGGGTATCAAAAAAATCCCAACTGCTGCAAACCTCACCCACCACCAAAGCCAGGGCAGCAGCAGGAATGTTGTACCCACACAAATCCTGCAGCATCCTGGTGCTGGATGGTGGCTCCAGCCAGGAGTTCGTGCACTCAGGAATTTGGGCTTGTTGCCTTGCTCTGTGCCTCAGTTTCCCCTCTTGCCAGAGCAGTTCTCTTAAGCTGTGGTGAAACTACATTGGTATTTTTTCCTGTTGCCTCTGGAAGTTGATTGTTCCCATGGCACTGCTGAGCTGAACATTTATGTAGAGCAGTGAGAAGGAAGCAGGGAGATCCCAGCACAAACTGGTCCCACTCCAGCCCCAGCTGGGCCTCAATCACCACCATCTCTGCTCCCTCCAGCACATTCCTCCTGCTAAAGCCTTTCCAGGATCAGCTCAGCACATAGGAAAAGCAGAACCAAATGACACCAGAGGGAAAAAAAGGAGTTGAATTATTGTGCCTGGGTTTATTTTTAATTTTGTTTAATTTTTTATTTGGAGCTTTACACCACTCAGAGCATCTCTCTGAGGTGAAGAGCCCTCAGAGATGGGCAGAGGAGGGGGTACCCTTTTAAAATGGGTTCAGCTCTTGCTGCCCAAGCATTCTCTGCATGTGTGTGTGTTGCTCTAACATTTGCTGCAAAAACACCTCCTTGCCAAACTGACCCCTGCCCCGCGTGCTGCTCGTGGGTGTGAAATGCCTGCAGAATTTCTTACCATTGATGGAGTTTTTTTACACCTCTAAATGCATCCAGAATTCATCTCCATCCCAACTGCCTGCCTGGGTGTGTGTGGCAGATTTCTAAGCTGGGCGTGCCAGGGGCTGGGTGGGTATTGGGGGGTCGGGGCAGAGCTTTGGGGATGATCTACGAGGAGCTGGGAGAGGAGACACATGAGCAGAGCAGCGCCTGAGCACCGAGCTAGGAGCCTGCAGACACTCTGGGGTTTGGGGGATGTGTCCTGGGCACGTTGGTGTCCATGGGGAGGGACCCTGTGTGTTCAGGGAGGGTCTGGGTTTTGGGGGACGTGTCCCAGGCATGTTGGTGCTCATAGGGAGGGACAGCCTGGGTGCCTAGGGAAAGTGAGGGGTTTGGGTTTTGGGGGACACATCCTGGGCACGTTGGCGGGGATGGACAACCTGGGTGCCCAGGAAGGGTCTGGTTTTTGGGGGACACGTCCTGGTCACGTTGGTGCTCATGGGGAGGGACAGCCTGGGTGCCCAGCAAGGGTGAGGGGTCTGGGTTTTGGGGGACACGTCCTGGGCATGTCAGTGCCCACGGGGAGGAACAGCCTGCATGCCCAGGGAGGATCTGGGTTTTGGGGGACATGTCCCAGGGACGTTGGTGACTGTGGGGAGGGACAGGGTGCATGCCCAGGGAGGGTAGGGGTCTGGGTTTTGGGGAACAAGTCCTGGGCATGTCCTGGGCCCATAGAGAGGGACAGCCTGGGTGCCCAGGGAGGGTGGGGGTCTGGGTTTTGGGGGATGTGTCCTGTGCACATTGGTGCTCATAGGGAGGCACAGCCTGGGTGCCCAGGGACAGTGGGGCTCTGGGTTTTGGGGGATATGTCCCAGGCACGTTGGTGCTCATGGGGAGGCACAGACTGTGTGCCCAGGGAGGGTGGGGGGATCTTTGGTGTGTGGATGAGCTCATGTGTGCACACACACACGGTGCCAGGGCCGTGTGTGGTGAGGGGACTGCAGGACCCTGGTTGGGTCTGGGGGATGTCAGCAGAGTCTGATGGGCTCTGTGAGCCATGGGGGTGGTCCTCATGGGGACAGGGGGCACAGGGGCATGGGGTGTCCTTTGGGGCTGTGGGCCCTACATGTGAGGAGCACGATGAGGTCCTGTCAGGGCAGGACCTGACCCCCAGCCCTGACCTCCACTCCACACCTGGGCTGTTCAATGTGGGTTTTGGCATGGTGCAGCCCAGCAGGAGGAACCCAAACATCCTATCCTAGAGTATCCTGAAACTCTGCCAGGAGTCTGCCCTGCCAAGGACAATCCCTCATCTCTGAGTGCCCACGAGGTGCCCGGGGAATGCTTGAGGGTGCAAAGGGGGCAGGGATTGTGCTTGCCCCCAGTTTCAGCCCAGATGTGATGCGTTGGGAGGTGATTGGGAGACAATGGAAGAGGTGTCCTGTAGGATGGGACATGGCTCATGTCCCCCACAGTAGGAGTGGGACAGTTATGGGAGGGCCTCATGTAACCCACCAGGAAAGCCAGCCTTGCCCTCAGGGATGGGGAGGTGAAGACACAACCCCAGCATGGCCCCATCCATCCCACCTCCCCTCCGGTGTGTTTCAGGAGCTTACCCTTGCCGCCTTGGACGAGTAGGGATCCTCAAAGAGCGCCCACATCTTGGGCTGCCAGTTCCTGCAGCATCCACCCCCTCCAGCCGCCCCTGCTGCCCCTGGAGGCCTGTCATCCATGCCCAGGCGCTGCAGGGCCATCTCCCTACCCCCTTCCTCTTCAGCCTCCTCTCCAGCAGCCCCTCCACCAGGCTCAGGACTCTCAAAGATGTCCAGGGCCTCCTCGGCATCGCGGTGCTGCCGGTAGGTCATCCAGCAGCAGGGCTCCACGTCGGTCTCATCGATGCCCCAGTAGGTGAGCTCCTCCTCGAAGAGGGGCCCGCAGATGTCCGCGGGGCAGTGCAGCTTCCCCGTACGGTAGTAGTTGAGCACGTAGGAGAAGATGCCGGGGTGCCGGTCGAAGAAGAACTCGTTGCTTTTGCCATCAAAGTCAAAGTTGCTCTGGGCGTCGGGGTCGGCCAGCCAGGCCAGGCGGGTGCCCGGCAGAGTCCGCAGGGTGCTCTTGTAGGTCTCATGCCGGGTGCCGCCCACGTTGATGGTGATCTTGTCCGACTCTTCCCCTTTGCCCATCTCTTCCTTCAGGCATGTTTTGGAGGGTGGTTTGTTCCCAGACTTGCGTCCACGGTAGGAGGAGACACACACCGAGCTGATCATAGATTTCGGTGGATGGGAGATGCCCACAACGTGCACCCTTCCTCCGGGCGAGGAGCTGGGGCTCAGCCAAGGCGGGAGGGGAGGACGGAGACGGGACTGGGGAGGGGAAAAGGGGGGGCTCAGCCTCGGCTCTGGCCTCGGGGGGAGCGAGCCGGAGCCGCGCCGGACACCGCAGGCAGCCGGGGGACAGCACGGGAGGCTGCAACCTCCACCCCCTCCAAAGCCACCCCCCCAAAATAAAACCGCCCTAAACCCGGAGCCAGCCCAGCCCCGCCGGGAGCAACAAGTGCGGGATGGAGGGGCCAGCAGCGGGCGGGGGGGGTGCGGCAGCCGGGGGGATGCGGGCCCGGCCGGGAGGATGCAGGGGAAGGGCTGGGGGGATGCCGAGCCCGGCCGGGCGCTGTGTCCCCCCCTCCTCTCCCGGTACCTGCAGCGCCCGGCGCGGGGGGGCCCCGCCGCCCGCCCCTCCCGCTCCGGCGGCTCCGCGCTCCCTCCGCCCCCCCGGGCCGGGCTCGGCGAGCAGGCGGCGGCCGGGGGGGCTCGGACCCGGTTAGCGGCGGAGAGAAGGGGGGATGGATGCGCCCTCTCCGCCTCGCCTCCCGCTGTCCCTCCCTGCCCGGGGGTTCACGGCTGGCCGGGCCGGGGGGGCCCTGTTGCGCCCCGGCGGTGCCTCCCCGCGGGGATCAACGCGAGGGAGGCGGCGGGAGCGGCTGCGGGGCTCGGCGGGGCTTTGATAGCGCTGGGAGCTCGCCGTGGGGTTACGGGAACCGCGGACTCCCCGCCCCAGCGCCCAGCCCCGCACCGCTGCCCTCCCTCCATCCATGCCCACATCCATCCATCCCTCCATCCATCCATCCCTCCATCCCCTCCACCCCCAGCCCAACCCTCCGCCTACCCCCGGCTCCCCCGCACCCCCCGGCACCGGGCTCACCTCCCCGCGGGGCCCGGCGTGCCGCTGAGGGTCTCGGGGGGTCGGTGTCAGCGAGGAGTGAACCCCGGACACCCCAGCTCCTCTTCGCGCCGGAGGGGAAATGCAGCCCAGAGCTGCCTGCGGATCTGGAGCCAGCTCTTGGCAGAGGCTCCCGCAGATCCCATCCCTCCCTGGCTCGCAATGCCTCGCTCACCGAGAGGTCAGCAGAGACCGACCCCGGGGCCGGTGGGGAGCTGGGAGGCTGCACTCGGGGCTGACCCCCCTTCCCTCCCACCGCCCTCCCCGAGCATCTCCCCGCCCTGTTTCTGCTCCTGCGTGCGAGCTGCCCCTTTCCGCAGCAGCTGCCGGGGCTCGGGGTACCAACCACCCCCAGACCCCGGGGTCCATCCCCTAAACCCCCATCTCTGGGGGGCTCCGAGACCCCTGGGACACTGCTGGTGCTCAGCTCCGGGGCTGGGCAGGGGCTGCGGGGCTGCGGTGCCCCCCGGCCGAGGCTGCCCCCAAGGTGGAGACCTGGGCACACATCCTGCCAGCAATGTTTACTTCTGCACTGGCACTGCTGCACTGAGGGCTGGGGGATGTTTTGGGGTAACAGAAGGGATGCAAGCCCAGCACAGGCCTGGCATTGGGGTGGGGGGCTCATCCACAGGGGCAGCACTTGAGGAAGGGGGTTCTCGGGGACATGGAGGGGGGGATGCTGCCTCAGCACCCCTGTCTGCACCTCCCTGTCACCCCACCAGGGCCCCTCCTCACCCTCTGCCCAGGTTTGTCCCCCCTGTTTGTGATGCGCCCCCCAAAATCCACTGAGCATTGGGGACAGCCGTGGAAAACGCTCCACCCCAAAAAACCCACGAGGCACGAGAGAGCCACGCTGCGATCTTACCACCGAGAAAGCCCCAAGAAAGCTCCAAGTGTGACAGCAACTCCGCAGCTGCCAGGGCCGGCTCCTGAGCGGGTGGAGGCTGCCGAGGCTCCACACCCGAACCAGCCCGAGCTGCACCCGCGGGAGAGCCTGGAGCCCGAGGGAAAAGCGTGCTGGAAAGATCGAGCCTTGCATCACCGGCCAGGCATCGCAGCTCGGCTCCTGATCTGGCCAGGAATGAGGGATGCTGCGACCTGATGCTGATGGTTTATCTGTTTTATCTGCCGACTTTCATCCCGCCAGGAAAAGCTCCGTGCACCCGAGCGCGGCCGCTCCTGGGGTGGGAGGAGGTGGCCAAGCAGACAAATGAGTTGTTTCTGGGGAAGGAAGAGATCTTTTAGCCAGCAACACCCGCCCAAAGCTGTCTGCTCTCGAAATATGCCTTCTGATTTTTAATGTCCATGGGAAAGGAGCAAAAAAAAAAAAGGAAAGAAGATAGAGAAGGAGAAAAAATGGAAAGAGCTGGATAAATAAGGGCCTTTTTGGAGGAGGAAAGAGTCACTTCTGCAGGGATGTCCTGTGAGGTTCAAGGCATCTGAGATAACATCCAAAGGATGGAATGAAGAGCAGGACATGGAAGATCTCCGGTAAAAAAAAAAAAGGGAAAAAAAAAAAGGAAATAGAGAGAGAGAAGGAGAGAAAATAAAATGGAAAGAGCTGGATAAATAAATAAATAAGGGCCTTTTGGAGCACTTCTGCAGGGATGTCCTGCAAGGCTCAAGGCACCAAGACAACATCCAAAGGATAGAATGAAGACCAGGACATGGAAGATCTCGGAGGGAAAAAAAAGAAAAAGAAAATAGAGAGAGAAAAGGAGAGTAAATGGAAAGAGATCGATAGATAAATAAATAAGGGCCTTTTTGGAGAAAGAGTCACTCAAGGCATGTCAGATAACATCGAAAGGATGGAATGAAGAGCAGGACCTGGAAGATCTCGAGGAGGATCAGGTCTAACCTGGAAAGCCTTGGTTGGAGGCTTTTTCCCTGAGGACATGGGACGGGCTCTCTGGGTCACCATGGCCCCTTCCCCTGAGCCAGCACAGCACCCTGAGCCTGGCCCAAGGTCCTGCACATCAGGACAACCCCAGAGGTGGGGAGGGACCAGCAGGAGACAGAACACGGGATGCTCAGGGGGCTGAGTGGCCCCACAGAGAGGCTGGGGACACATTCCTCTGGGACACAGAGAACTCTGTGCCACCTCCTGTGCCCTCCCCAGGCACTGCTGCTACTTCAGCTGTGTCACAGAATTCACAGAATCCACAGAATGACCAGGTTGGAAGAGACCTCAAAGATCATCGAGTCCAACTCAGCCCCAACACCTTAACTGAACCCTGGCACCCAGTGCCACATCCAGGCTTTGTTAAACACCCCCAGGGATGGTGACTCCACCACCTCCCTGGGCAGAACATTCCAGAACTTTATCACCCTTTCTGTAAAAAATCCTTTTTCCTAAAATTGGGACGGAAAACCTTCCCCCTCATTCCAGAGGTTTTCTGCTCCGAGCAGTGGGAGCAGCCCGAGGTGCAGATCCCTGCACTCCCCCACTCCCGTGGCTCCCCAAGCGATTCCTGAAAGCCCCACATTTATCAGAGATCAGCAGGGGCTGGAAATCCAAGCTCCTTTGTTTAGTCTTGGGGAATGTGCAGCAGGAAAACATCGCCATCCTGTTTTCCAGGCGCTAGCACGCAAATAAGGACGGAGGAAAAACACGGCCGCGTCTCGGACAGGCGGTGATTAATCTTCATTGTGTCCCCTGCTGAGCAGGTGCCAGGGCTGCTGCTGGCCAGGCTGTGCCCCCCTCACTGCCCAGCCCTGGGGCACCTGCTGGGCTGGTCCCGTGAGTGGGGACAAGGAGGATGCTCCAAAATCCAAGGTGGAAGTGCCCATGGAGATAAAGGTGTAAAAGGTGCTGGCACGGGGTGAGAAGGAGAGGGACAGAGCCAGGGAGCAGCTCCTTGTGCTCCTTCCTATGTGGCCTGACTCTCCTGCCCCTGGCCTGTCTCTGTCCCCTTGCCACCCCCGGCTAGCTCAGCCTGGGAATGGCCAGCTCGCTTTGCTTCCCTCTTCTGGGATTGTCCCAGTGTGGAAATATCCAGGGCTGAGGCTGCAGGGCTGAGAAGCTGCACAAAGCTGTGGTGGTGAGTCAGTGGCAGCCCACAGACAGCATCCCTGGGTTGTGACCCAGCACAGAGCACTCAGGAGCTGTGTCAGCTCAGTGCCAGCTGGGTCACAGTGGCAGGGAAAGGACTGAAAATAGGCTAAAAGACTCCTCCTAAGGCAGGGCAAAGCCTTGAGAACTCTACAGGTGCCCTCAGTGCTGATTCTGTGCATTTTTCCCAACACCAGCAAACCCACACACCTGTGCAGCCTGAGCAGTGGAAGGGGTGAGCAGGGACTTGGGGACAAGGCTGAAGTGTCCCTGCCCTTGGGATCACAGTCGTGGGGCTCTATTCAGCGCTAACATCTGGCCACAAACTTGCCATGATGTGCTCCATCTTCCAGAGGAGCAAACCAGTGAGGATTAGTTCTGCTGTCACCCTGCACCTCTTTGGTCTCTGCCCCAGCTCATCTCTGCTCATTTTGGCCTTCAGGGACTTTGGGGAGTGATGGCATTTGAGCCATGACTAGGCAGTGAGGCCCCAGCCTTGTGCAGGGGTCTCTGGGTCCTACCACAGTATCAGTGATAAACAGCCTCATTAATAATGATCATAATGGTGGTGTGAATGGCTCTGTTAATGCAAAACCAGTTCTGGACTCTCTGCATTAACCAGGAGCTTGGGTGCAGGCAGGGCAGGATGCAGCAGAAGGACCAGGGGTGGTGTTTCTGTGCTGATACAGATCTCTCTGCTCTGAGCCTCCTGAGAGCTCCAGGATTTAAACAGTGAAGAAATCAGAACACAAATTTCAAACATGTTCACATCCCACAGAGGTCAAAGCCTCAGGTGTGGGCTCTCAGTTGACCTTCCCTGTGCCACCTGCACAGCCCTGGTGGGAATGAGACACCCCAAATCTTCCCAAACTGTCCCCTCCTTCCTGCAGTCCAGGGTGTTCCGTGAGGTGGGAAGAGGTGGCCTGGAAACAGGGGGAAAATCCTGCTCTTGCTGGACAGGGCAGGTGATCCTGAATCTGACATGAATCAGGGTGGGATTCTTGGGGTTGTCCTGTGCAGGGCCAAGGGCTGGACATGGATAATCTTTGTGGGTCCCTTCATGGAGCTCTGAAGACTCCATTCCATTCCATTCCATTCCATTCCATTCCATTCCATCCCATTAAAATCCATCCCGTTAAAATCCATCCCATTAAAATCCATCCCATTAAAATCCATTCCATTAAAATCTATTCCATTAAAATCCATCCCATCCCATTAAAATCCATTCCATTCCATTCCATTTCATTCCGTTCCGTCCCGTCCCATCCCATCCCATTCCACTGTATCCCACTGTATCCCATTGTATCCCATCTATTCCAAATCCCATTCCATCCATTCTATTCAACCCATGTATCCCATTCCATTCCATTCCATTCCATCGCATCCCATCCCATCCCATCCCATCCCATCCCATCCCATCCCATCCCATCCCATCCCATCCCATCCCAT
>JAWWMS010000114.1:2057559-2068012 GCA_035048045.1 Chlorospingus semifuscus | reverse complement strand
ACAGAGCATCCCAAATCCAGCCCTACAGGCTGGACCTGCAGAGCATCCCAAATCCTGCCCTACAGGCTGGAGAGTAGAGCATCCCAAATCCAGCCCTACAGGCTGGGGAGCAGAGCATCCCAAATCCTGCCCTAGAGGCTGAGGAACAGTGCATCCCAAATCCAGCCCCACAGGTTGGACCTGCAGCTCCAGCAGCACAATGTCGTTTTTCCAGCCCCCAAGGGCCAGAGTTGCCTTTTCCAGTTTGTTTTTCCAGTTTGTTTCCAGGCTGTGCCCCTCCAGCAACCTCCTTTGTGCCTTCTCCAGAACCCCCAGAGAGGAAACAGGGTTTGGAGCCCTCCTGCGCTACCCAGCAGCAGGGACCCGAGCCTGCTCTGAGCAGCAGGATCTGGGCTGGGAACCCACCCAGGAGCTGATGTGGGGGGACAGGGACACGGGCAGAGGATCCCCCCTCTTTGTCCCACTGCCTGAAGGAAAACAGAAAAGTGCCTGTGCTCACAACTAGCAGCTATTCCCTGTGCCTCTGTGCAGAAAAAGAGGAAAAGTGATTTCTAGGGCTAAAAGCCACCGGGGGTCAGCCCAATTCACAGCCTGGCACCCCGAGGAGGTTGTGTGGAGGGAGAACCTGCCCTGGCAAGCAGGAGAAACCCCCAAAAGTGAGCGAGTCTAGGCCAGAAGTGAATCCTAAAGGCAGCCACGCACACGGACACGCACACCCCACGGACAAACACGCACACCCAACACGGAGCTCCTAAAACCTAACACACACACACACGCCCACCCCAAAACCCCGTGTCTAACACCGAGCAAATGCCACGACAAAACACGAGTATTTCCACAGGTAAAAGTAAAGGGGGCGTCCCTCCTCCTCCTCCTCCTCTCTGCTGGATGCCCAGGGTGCCCCAGGCTGGGGGGAGAAGGGGATGTGCACCCGGCACACACAAGAAATAAAAAGGTAAAAATATGCCCTGGTCTAGAATGAGAATTGATCTGTACAGCACTGGGAATGAAAATAGGTCATGGGCCACTTTGGAATACGATTTTGTCATTTAACAGCATTTACAGTGACATTTACAGAATAAATATACAATAGAAATAGAGAATCTCTAGGTTATTATTCCATCTCCTCTCTCTGTATATATTTTATATATATATATAATATAGCTTCTTTGTTACCTTCTTATTGACTCTGCCTCTTATTGATGCTGCAAGAAGGGAGGAAAGCGAGCTCCTCCTGGCTGGTTTGGGAACAGGGGTGGGAGAGAGGGAGGGCTGGATCCTTCCCCCTGGGGTTCAAGGAGCATCCTGCCATGGGAGCACATGGGGCTGAGTGTTGTGGAGCACATGGGGCTGAGTGTTGTGGCTATGGAGGTGTCCTGCTCCATTAACTCCATGGGAGCTACGGTGGGAATCCAGCCCCCGGGCTCAGGGGTGATGGGGAGGTGATGCTGGGCAAGGATTTGACTCATCCTCTGTTCTGCTGGTCAGTGAGGATGGATTCCATAAGAAATGTTGCCTAATGATGGGGAAATGCCACTAGATTTGAGGTTCTCCCTTCCACAGATGATGCCATGGGGACATTTCTGTGTCCCTCTTGCATGGGCAGAGGAAGGAGAAAGAGATGGGAGGGGATGAGGAAGGGGGAACTTCTGGAGGAGCGTGGCTGATCCTGACTCACAGATCTTGGAACCATCACTGAGCTGCTTTGGTTCATTCCACTCCTCCATCTTCCCCCCAGAAAAACAGTTAATGAAGGGCTTGAGCTAATTGTCCTGGAAGAGTCTCCAGGTCACCAGCCAAGCCCGTGGAGAAGGCTGTGGATGAAGGATCACACCCACAAGAGATGTCACTGTGGGAACCTGCTGGTCCCAGGGATGCTGAAATTAAGTCAGGGGTGTGGTGAAAGGACCAGCAGCTTCCTGCCTTCACCTCCAGCCAGAAGGAAAACCAAGGTGAAAGAAAAGCAGTTGACAGGAAAGCAGAGGAGAGAAGGGCTCATGAACCAGCACCCACAAACGTGGCCTTCAGAGCAGCCTCAAAGATCTTCATGCACAACCTAAGCCCAGCAGGACCCAGGTGAGGCATTCCCCAGCCTTTGGAGGCGACAGAGGGCAGAGAGTGTGCTGCTTCTGTGTCCCCAAGGAAAAGGGGACAATGCCAGGCTATCCTGACACCCTTGGCAGAAGTGCTTGGTTACAGGTGGGACTCAGGGAAATAACCCTTGGTTACAGGTAGGATTCAGGGAAATGACCCTCAGGACTCAGAGCTAGAAGATCCCACCCTTTCCAAACAGCCTGGGGAGAAACAACATAAGGGTCACATCATGGATCATATCCAAAACCATGGATGGGCACGATAGAGGCCCCTGGATTCTCACAAGGGCTCCCCAGCCTGGATCCAGAGCTGCTGGGGACCTGGCACCGCCTCCCAGGAGTGTCCCTTGGATGCCTGTGGTCCCCAAGAGCTGGTCACCCCCATCCAAAGGCTGCTGAGCTCCTGTGGGTGTGACAGGAGGCAGTGACAAACCCAGGCTCGGAGGGGACATGAGGAGAAATGAGGAGGCACGTCCAGAGAGAGCCAGTGCCCAGCTCACCTCGGTAGAGGGACAAGGAGGGAAGTCAGGGGTGGTTTCCTGAGAGCTAAACCAGGAGTGTGGTAGGACTGGATGTCCCACAGCTCCTCTGCTTGTCCCTCTAAAGGGACATCTAAAGAGAGGAGTGAGAGGAGATGATCACCATGCCAGGGATTTTGGTTCAGCAGAGCATCCCACACGTCAGGAGTAATTCCAGGAGAGCCCTCCTGGCCCCCATCACACCAACCCCACCCAGACCCCACAGGCTCACACCCACAAGCCACTGTCACTTCTGGGGTCCTCCTGCCACTCAGCACCATCACCACCAACCCATGGAGCATCCCAGCTACTCCATCCCATGGCTGTGACATCTCCAAAGAACTCCCAGCCACCGTCCCTGTGCTGGTGGCAACAAAAATTCCAGGGATGCACCCTGCCCTGTCTCACACACCCCAACATCTCAGCCAGCCCCACACTGCTCCCTGCCAACCCTGGTCAGAATTTGGGGGGTTATTTGGGTGTGTCCACAGCTATAAAAACCTACAGGAGATACAACAACAACAACGATGGTGACAACAACAGCACCTTCTTGTGCTATGAACATCGATGATTAATTGTGCTCGTTGGAATAAGGCCATGACTCCTCCCGGCTAAAGGACAACAGACAGGGAGGGAAGAGCTCTGGGTGACAGGGGGAAGTGTGATTGGCTTCCCACCTGCTGCCAGGTCCTTGTTCCAACCATCAGCTGCTTAGAAAAGAGAGATTCTTTGCTTCGGATTTGAGCTGCATGAGAACAACTCTTGGAAAGGTATTGCAGCATCTCTTGCTCCTCTTCCCTTCCCTGGAGGTGAGTCCAGGGCTCCTGCCTTTCCACCGAGGGTTGTCAGAGGAGTCCGGCCCCTCCTGCCATCCCTTCTTCCCGACGTCACCTCAGAAATGGCTGCTTTGCTTAACGATTTTAACAGGGGGGTTTCTTCTTCATCTTAGTCACTAATTCTTCTTCTTCACCCTTAATAATTAATTTTCCAGTTGCCTGGACAGCCAGGAGTGCCCTCCTCTCCTGGTGGGGGTGGCGGGCAGGCCACCATCACAGCTCAGACTCGGGGGTGCTGGCCAGCAGGTACCCGCTGCCGTAGCGTCCGTTGGGCGCCGCGCTCATCTCCAGCGGGGAGCTGCTGCCGGGGCCCAGGTAGGAGCGGTGCGTGGGCATGGGCGACGGCGTCTCGCTGGGCACCTTGCTCAGGATGAAGCGCGTCTCGTCGTTGTCCTCCAGGTTGGAGATGTCCTTCATCATCCGGCCCTTCTTGTAGGTGACGGAGAGGGCGTTGGAGCCGTCCGACACCAGGTGGAACTGCCGGAGGATGAACACCAGGGGCAGGGGGAGGGATGCCAGGATGATCAGGGAGATGAGGATGGCCATGGCCCACGTTGGGTAGAACAGGAACTTTTCAGCAGCCTGGAAGAGACAGATATCAATGTTTCAGGGCTGCTGCAGCGGTGATGCCCACCAGGTGTCACAGACATCTTTTATGAAAAATCCTTTCTTTAGGATTTTTCTCCTGAGAAGCTGTGAGGCCTCAGGAACAAAATGTAAACAATGATTATCTGCTGCTGTGGAATGCAACAGGCAGATCTGTGATTGGCCCATGTTGGATGTTTCTAATTAATGACCAATCACAGTCAGCTGGCTTGGACTGTCTGAGCCACAAACCTTTGTTATCATTTCTTTCTGTTCTATTCTTAGCTAGCCTTCTGATGAAATCCTGTCTTCTATCCTTTTAGTATAGTTTTAATGTAATATATATCATAAAATAATAAATCAAGCCTTGTGAAACATGGAGTCAGATCTTCCTCTCTGCCCTCATTCCAAGAACACCTGTGAACACTGTCACACCTCTTGCACTAACATATCAGTATTTAGCAGTGTTAAATCCTCAAGCTTTCATTCAATCAGTAAAGAAGGTGAAGTTTGGAAGAACAAATTCCCTGAAAACCTAAATTTGGATCTTTGGCTCCCCACCAGAGATTCAGAGCCTTCCCTGGGACACCACACACACACACTCAGCTGCACCTGACAACAGCACGAGGTGAGTCTATTCATCAAACTCACACACACTGAAGCAGTGAGAGTCCCCAGCAGCTCTCCCTCCTGAAACCAGGGCTGGGGCTTTCCAGCAGGCAATCAGGAGTCTGATCCAATCCCAGCTGTGACTTGCTGTCTTCTTTCAAAATATGTTGTGGAACAAATCTCGTGTGCCTACAAGGAGGGCCCATCACTCTGATGCTGCAAACTCTCTGCTCTGCCTGGGGCAGTATCACCAACAATAAATCATCCTGCTGGAATTCCTGCTGACCTCCAAGACACCGACTGGTGCCCTGTGCTCAGCACATCAGCAATCTGTGACCTGATTCCTGCTCAGTGCCACTGCCTCCCCCACTTCCAGCCTGGAAGAATTCTCCAGCCAGTGACACATTAGAGAAGAGCCTAATGACTTCGTTCTCCACCAGCAAATAGGATGTAACATTCAGAAAAAAGTCAGTCATGATACTTTTTATATCCATTCACATGTAAAATAGTTGATCCTTCCTCTCTTGTGCAGCTCCTCAGCTATTTTTGATCTGTCATAATGGCCCTCTGAATTGGGTTTGTGATGGGAAAGTCTTCCATTTGTCAACCTTAATACTGAAATTAATGGGAGAACCTGGGGTAAAAGTCATATTTTCTAAGAACTGGTGTTTCTAAGAACTGATGTTTCTGGACCTGGCAATTTGGGAAGCCAGAGTTGGCAGCTTGGTTTTGCAGGCTCAGCCCAACAAGAATATGAAAAGTAAACCCTAATTACTACTGATTTTCATAGTTTTGCCTTTCACTCTTGAGGATCCTAAATATAGTTAAATTATTAATTATGCCCTCTTAACACAGTCAAGGTACTGAAGAGCAATAGTTTATTGGCCTCTCTTAGTTACTGTGGGATCCCCACATTATTGTATCTTCACCATTTTCCAGGAATGGGGAGAACAAATTTGATTACAGAGCATGTTAGAGAAGTCCTCAGAAAAACAAAACGCTCCATCAAAACACATCAGACTGTCCCAAATAATATTCTGCTACTACACTTTCAGCAAAGGGAAGGAAAAGCATCGCCTTTAACTTGTGTTCTCATCAATGTGATCTGATTAGTGCTGTTCATCTGCTGGCATGTAACCCAAACGCACAAACCAGTGATTTCTGGTGGCTCCAGGACTCAAACACAAACAGTGGCGTTTTTTCCTTACCCAAAGCCTGTAATTCCAGTAACAATCAATTCTGCAGTGTTGCAGTGGGGTGTTTTATTCTTGTCCAGGCACCAGGGCTGAGGAGCACGTGTACTATCAATGGAACACGACTGCTCTGGGTTCAGGCAGTGGCAGCTCTCGGACAGTGCACACCAATTGCACCAAACAGTGAGAATAGGAAGAGAAAAAGCCACTGTCACCAGCTGAAACTGCAGGGGGGATTCATGTAAGGTAATCTAAATACCTGCCTGGATTTTGGCCAGTGCACAGCTGGAGCTTCAGCCCTCTCTCCTCAGCAAGCAGCCTGGGAACTGCAATTACCATGGTGGTCAAGGTCTTGGGTTTATATCTCTAAGGCAGCAACTCCATCAGCACAATTATACTGCTCCAGTGCCAGCTCCAAGGAAAATGTGCCACTAGTCTCAGTACCACCATGTCCTGGAGCACATAAATGTTAATTAGCAGTCTTTTTTTAGAAATTATGAGATGCTCCAGTCCTGCACAGTGTGATATTTGATGAGATTAGAGCGCTGGGTGGTACAGCTAATAAATCAGTTTACTGTACAACCTCATTTCTTTAATGAAGAGCAAATACCTGAGCCTCAGTAAAGCAAGAGTCCCAGGTGTACACTTGCTAAGCAAAGTGCTGGATTTAATTTTTTTTTGCATTCCTCCAGAACAGGGAGCACTGACCTACTGCTCATCATCAGAGAACACTCTCCTGTCAGGGGGTCAGCGCTAAGTGCAAACTTTGATGTCAGAATTAAAAAACATAGAAGAGATGAGTGGCAAGGCCATTATGGGAGAATAACTAGGATAGTTTTCATAAGGGAATAACTTTTAAAAGCTGACAAGAGCTGTCAAGGTGTCAGGCTTGGAGAAGAGCCAGCACAATTAACATACCCTAAGCTTCAATCTACTAGACGGGGAGAAAGCAGATTTTATTTTGGACAATTACAAGTTAATAAATGGAAACGCCAGTTCCTCTGTAGAGCACCCATTAAAGCCTACTAAAGGTCAAAACCTCTTACAGTTCCTGTCATGGTAGGCAACACACTACCATTATTTTATATTTCAAGCAATTTTACTGTCAATGACAGCAGTTACAAATGTGCAAGAAAATATTTTCCTTAGCAGTATACCAGGCACTTTACTCCATAGAAATCATCTGTGCTCCCAGAAGTGACTAATATTTCAAGATTTTTTATTATGAGCTTGATGAAGCTTATTTATTTATTTATTTATTATTTTTTACAAACTGCACAGGAGTGAATGAGAGCATGAAGAGCTCAGCAGGGGATGCCATCCCACTTCCTTACGTCCTCCAGCCACACAAAATCCAGGGAGTGATAGGCACCTACCCAGGGCACTGCTCCCTCCCCAGCTGTCCTTGTTCCCCCTGCTCCAGTTCCCCATCAAATCCAGACCTGGTACAGCCTGCACAGCCAGTCACCTGCTGTGTCAGGCTCACTGAAAAACTCAACTGAGGTCAGAAATTGTTTGTTCGCTTTGTTTCCACTTAAAAAACTTAAAAAAAAAATCTAAAAAATTTAAAAATCGAGAACATCAACAAGAACTGGCTTTGCTTCACCTGCAGAATTGCTCACCTTCTGCAGTGGACCAAGAAAAGAGGAACACTGCTTGAACCATGTTTTTCTGTGTTGCCTCGTTAACAATAATTAACAGACCAAGTATCTCCAGGTCAGATGGAGCTGGAGGGGTTTGCGAAGGAGCTCATCCTTTGTGTGCCCACCCATATGGGAGGGCACAGCAGCTCCTGTGGAGCAGGAGATCCCCCAGCCAGTGGAGCTGCTCTCCAACAGGGACACACACAAAACAGATTTTCACACTTGTCCCACATTGAGGCAATGAGAACCTTCCAGACCCAGCACTTTTTTAATGCACAGTATTTTCTCTACTGCTTAAGGAGAATGATACAACACTATTTTTGCTGCATTGATCTTCCTGTTAATGGAGGCAGAATGAGTCATTAGCTCCTCTGGCTTCCCTTTGTTCACAGCCAGGCAGGTGGGCAGAGCCAAAGCAAGATACCCGAGCAGTGCTTGCAAAGAAAATCTGCCACCTGCAGAGTCATTGGGAAAAGACTGGCTGTGATTTAAGACATTATCTAGCATTATTTAAGTCACATCATCATCATCATCATCATCTTAAGCCATTCTAAGGCTGCCCAGCTCTCAGCACTACAAATCCTAGTGCTCATGTAATAAAATGTAATGTAATGTAAAGCTTTTCATTGTAATGAAAGCTTTGCTTGGACATTCACTCCTCCTCACTCTGATTTTGTTTTTGTTTTTTTTTTATTTAGTTTAGGAAAAAAGGTAAAAGGATCCTAAAACAGTCTCAGATATACAACATATTCCTTGAAGGAATTTTGGCATGGGATGGATGGACATCTGCTTCTGGCCTGACCTACTTTTAAGCATCTGAGCACAAAAAATCGCCCAGTAAATATTCCCTGTAGAGTACTTCTTTTAGCTGTTAATCCCCCAGTGATTTCACCTGCCCCTCAGAGACTCTTTATTTTCCCTCTTTGAGATCCCAGCTGAACTCAGTTATCCTGGGTCTGGCCACTTGCAGGTGCTGGTCACAAAGGAGTAACTCAGGGATGAGGTGTCAGTCTTGCAGGCAAAGCAGGTGTGAGACAGGCTGGGACTCAAGTTCTCATTCAGTGAGCACATAAAGCTCACACCCACACTGTAAAATTTACCTTAGATGATGTTTTTAATGTATTTCTCATTATACAATCCATAATTTTTAAACAACCCTATACATTAGGCCGGTGCCAAGGAAAGTGCACTAATTGGGTATTCCTTAGAAATGCAAAACTGTGGGCAGAAAGGAGGGAGGAGAACGAAGTAAACTGCATCAGCAGCATGTGCTGTACTCTCATCTAAACAAAGGGAAAAAGAAGGATTCATTAGGCAAGAAATGAGTCTCGAAATGGCACAGAAGAAAAGCCTCCTGCTGGGGCTGAGAAGTGGCACTGCAAAGGGAGATGAGAGAGAAGGAGAGGTGGCAGCAGGCTCAGCCTCACAGAACAGAAGAAAGAGAACCACTCCTGATAGCTTGAGGCTTACTTAGCAAAGACACTGAAAACTAAGGGTGACTTTGATAAGCACCATTTTAATGCTTCATTCCCTTTTTTAGGTTTTTTTTTCTATATTGTCCCATTTGTGAGTGTTAAGAAAGTCTGCAATAATGATCCCTAACCTCCAGTACTGCTGTAACCCTTCTCTGCCACCCAATCTCTGGCAGTCTCTTGCTTTTTTCCCAGCTCTCATTACAAGCAATTTGTAAGAAGCAGATATGTTGCTCTGTAGTTATAAATCATGTAGCACAATGAGATCCTGTACCAGATGTGGCATACAGATGACAGTGCAAGCAAGCACTTAACAATATTTAAAAAAATAAATTTAAAAATAGTTTAAAATAAAAAAATTAAAAATCAGCATTTAAAAAGTTTGAGGTTTTTCATTACATAATTGTTTTCAATTTGGTTGAATTTCAGTGCTGGAAAAGGGAAGGTGAGGGCTTACTTGTGTCCTCCCTTGTTATCATTATGTGTATCAGGACTGCACACCAAGACAACAGCAGTAAGTGCTATCAGAGAAGCCAGGCATTTAAAAGTAGTCACATTAATCATGAATGAACTTGAATTAATGTGATTTATAATTTATATTACAGTATACCATGGGTCTCTTGCCAGTTCTAATTTAAAATAAGATGCAACATACTGTTGGAACAGACAATTCAAGGAAAGAAGGATTTCTGCAAGAGGGAGGCATGCAGTGCTTGTATTTATATGGTCTTCTGCAGATTGAATGCCTTAATTTTTTTTTTTATTTTTAAAATCATTCAACCAAAAGACACCCACACTTAAAATCCTGTGATGCTGAACCACTCCTCTGCCAGACATGGAGACTTTGGAAGAAACTGAGAAGTCCTTTACATAATCATAATCAAGGCTGTTTGTCAAGAACAAGATTGGGTAAAACACAGGGAGAACCAGAAGTTATGTCTGGAAAAAGTGTATGGTATCCATGAGATGAAGGAAATCCAAAACACAACCACGACAAGGCAGGGCTACATTTCTAACTTTCCTTTTCATTGACTCTTGAAATGCTTTCCAAGCATGGCTACTGCCTGTCTGCCAGCAGGGGACAGAACAAACGCACCTCATCTGTCCTTTCAAATGCTCACCTGGTTTAGTCTTTTCTAGTCTCATTTCATTCCTTTGCAGCATGAGGGTGGGGAAAGCCTAAACTCAGAAGCCACTCAGACCCTTCCTGTAGAGCTGTAGCACTAATTAAAAACCCAAACTGAAACAAGAGCCAACGAGCAGAGGCTCCGCAGCATGGGGAGAAAGAGAAGAAAAATGCAAGTTCATGTAGCCTCCACTGAACAACCCTAGAGTGGCTTAGGTGTCACAGACATCTTTGATGAAAAATTCTTTCTTTAGCATTTTTCCTCTTGAGAAGCTGAGAGGCCTCAGGAACAAAATATAAGCAATGATTATCTGCTGCTGTGGAATGCAACAGGTGGATCTGTGATTGGTCTCATGTGGTTGTTTCTAATTAATGGCC